>CAKNYM010045885.1:0-15019 GCA_932195095.1 Andricus curvator | reverse complement strand
ACAGAGTAATTCAGTAGCAGTTAATAGGCGTTATCCGTCGACGATGCATTTGAAGTCGCTTTCAGCCCATGTTATCGATAAGTATTATATTTTTTTAAAGTTTTTAATGTTGCAAGAAAAACTATTGCGATTACTCCGTGACCTTTTAACGCAAAATTTCACGTAGAATCCGAATTTCAACAAGTAAAATGTTCATCTCCCTTTTTTAATGAGTTTTTCTTGCATGACACGGAGATGATACGATGTGGATACTGTGAGGATACGCTGTAGCGTATCCGCTCCGTTCGTTCGGTCCGCCAGGGCTACCCCACTTTGTCTAGTTGCCATAGCTCACTCTTTTTACCGTCGACATATTTCACTTTTCTAAATATTAAATAACAAATCGCACCGACGCGACACGCGATCATCTAGAATTCTGGATTGTAGAATTGTCATGTTTTCGAGTTCGCATTTTCACATGCGTTGACTTGCGGCCATGATGTGGCGAACAACTGCGAAGAGAGTGTTTGCAAGTTTTCTGCGAATGCAGCTCCGAACACGACTCTTTAACTCCGGATTGAGCATAGGTTAAGATTTTGTTTCTGTGCGGTGCGAATTTATTATATTCACTCTGAATGCACTTCAGAACCTTTTGCTCACTCTATTTTACTCTAGATTGAATGTATTCGATACTGAGTCGATTTTTATACTACGAAAAATTGTACTGTCAACTCCGCCAGCCATTTACTCCTCAAATTTTTAACAGTGTAGCTCGAAACGCCGCCGCACTGACGGTTTATTAGTTCCACACATGACCATTGAATAACGCACAATGTATTTCATCAGATTTCATAAACTGACTGTAGACATACACATATATAAATCTACCTCGCACCGAATCACTTTGAAACTTGCGCTCCATACGAGATTACCAATAACAACCTAAAGCCTGCGGTAAAGACGTGCCTCACCCTACTTGTGATGTAATATACTATTATCCCAGTCGATAATCAACACACATTGTAATCAATTGTACATTTTGATAAAAATAAATTTAATATGTACTTTTTTTTTCTTATTTTCAGTATCCTGGACATCTTCTTACGCGTTTAAAAAGTTACCATAACTATTTGTCACACTCAACAATGGATTTCTTCACATCCAGTCGACAAGAAGCAAATAAAAAACTTTTGCGGTGGCTGGAGCGATTACAATTCAAAATGGGACAAATAGAAATGCAGTCTTCAAACATCACACAATTTTATTCCATTTGAGGATTCTATTAGATCTATATGAGGATAAGAATCATATCGTATATTATTATAATAATATCGCGTATTCATCTTACGTTGCGTCAAGGGTTATTTATATGTCTATGAATTTTTAAACAGATATGTCATTTTCACGTGAACATTTAAAATAAATTTTGAAACAGTGCGATAGAGTTTTATACATTATCCGTTTATACGGTCTGAAAACAACATTTTCGACGATTTGTTTAGGGTTTCGTAGCCCCGGGTAGAAACACTTATAGTTTTGGTCAGTCCGTCCTACGACTCAATATGGTCATAGGGCCCAGACCTGACATAGGACCCAAAATCAACATAGGACCCAAAATTGGCGTAGGGCCCAAAATTGACGTAAGGGCCAAAATTGTCATAGAGCCCAAATTGTGCATAGGGCCCAAATTCGACATCGGGTTCAAAATTGATATAGAGCCCAAAACTGTTATAGGGCAAAAATTAGGAATAGGGCCCAAAACTGACATAGGTCCCAAATTTGGAATAGGGTCCAAAATTGACATGGGACTCAAAATTGATATGGGGCCGAAAATTTATATAGGGCCCAAAATTGATAAATGTCCCAAAATTTGTATAGGGTCCAAAATTGACACAGGGTCCAGAATTGATATAGAGCCAAAAATTGATATATGGCCCAAAACTAATATAGGGCCCAAACCTGATATAGTGCCTCAAATCAATCTAGGGCCCAAAATCGATATAAGGCCCAAAATGGAGATAAAGCTGAGGATACAAAATTGACATAGGGCCCAAAATAGACGTAGGGCTCAAATTCGGCATGGGGCCCCAAAACTGTCATAGGGCCAAAAATTGATATAGGGCTATAAGCTACGAAACCCTTTTTTGTAGGCATATGGCGCCTACATTGTCTAATTTTTTACTCGTGCTTCACCCATGAAATTACCCCAAGCGAGTAGAATAGAACTCGGGCGGCAAGCATGTCAATCGCAGACACCTTGTGCAACGCCGACAGATTGGAAGATAAAATCTGTTGAAAGAGACGCTTGTATCTGCTTCAGAGAGACACCTTCACTGATGTTATACGTCCTGAATGCGGCTCTGAGGAAGGCCTACTATAGGTTTCAAAAATGTTGACCTCTCTACACAAGTTTGAATAAGTCAGTGAAAAAAAATGCTAAAGAACGTAACAAACTTCATTATAAACATAATTTTACTGTGAAAAAATTATCTATTCATGGCACCGTAATATGTATATTAATTATAAATAAAGTTACAGTTGGGCGAAGGTACAAAAACACGGTCAACAGCGTCAATTTCACGACAGTGAACTTTGACTTGTTATATTTTGTTGAAAAATCCATAGAAATGAGGCGAATTCCATGACATTTTCTGGAAATGTATGCGTCATAAAAAATTGAAAAAATTTAAGTATTGTAGCTTACAGAGTTAATTATGGAGGAGGTCCTTATCTCAGCTCCAAATTGTGTTAGAAAGCTCAGCTAAAGCTTGAAATAAGTAAAAAACTTCAAATAATGCAACGACATAAGAAATAAAGTTTCAAAATTATTGAATAATTGGCTATTAGCAATTATTTTTTTCTATGCTTTTTTTATGTCGCTTGCGGTCAGCCAGTGTAACTGATCCAAGCAATATAATTGTCCGCTCCAGGGTTCCCATTCAGTCTCTTCCACTCAGTCCCAAATCAGTAACTCTTCCAGAAGCCTGAAAATAAATACGGGTGCAACAAGTTATAACTGCCCAAAGGCGTAGAAAATATTTATTTTAATTATTAGGAAAATGGCAGTTGATGAAACTGATTTTTTTTAATACACTTTGTTAGTACCAATCGAAATTTTTCTATGTAGTTCTACCGGGGCTTCGGTGGTTTGGAACCCACCTTAAACTGTAGATCCCCTCAGAAAAAGCTGGTGCCTTACCATGGATAAATGGGCTCTTTCGGGGGCCTAACCTTGGGGGTCGAAGCCGATTTTGAGAAGACTCGAAAATGAGTCAGCGTTCTTCTTGCGCTTGGGGCTCTTACAGGGGGCAACACGCTCGATGGTCGCTGACCGAATTCGAGTAATGAACACACACACACATACACTTACATAAAACACAAGGACAGTGCTTCGAATCTGTGCATCTAACTGATGACCTCTGAGGGATCGCTCCGTCCACCCTAGTCTGGCCGAATCCCCTCTTTGCGGCCTGCTAAGGAAGGCTGCCGAATGGCAGAGTGGGTGAGGATCACTTTGCCTGATCAACAAAGTAGGACATCATTTACTGTGCGATAAGTATGCCTGGCATCTGAGAGGTATAATCTCAGAACTTTCATGGCAACGAAACCCACCGAGATCTAAAAACACTCGGCGAAGGACGGCTGGATTCGGAGTACAGCCTTGAGAATAAACACGGGTATGGCACAATAGGCTTAATAGCTTGAGCGCCAGAGGTGGGACCTCAAGCGCCCCCCGCCTACATTACAACTAACTAACTACATTTTTTTATTAATATAAACATTTACGTCTATTTTCTTCCTTATTTTCATATGAAGTGCATAATTTTTTCCAAACATTACAAATACACTACCGGAGGAAATTGTATACATTCCTATTTTTTGAGCTGTTGCGAATGTGACTTAATTTTTATAATATTAATATGAAAATTTTTTCCTCATGATAAGGCGAAAGGTAATAAAATTCTCCGTCTGATAAGCCCAACTTGAAGGCAAAATCTCAATTTCATAAAAAAAAATATTTCAAAAAAAAATTAAAATTTCGATGTTTTCAAAAAACTGATCTAACTCTGAAAATAATAAACATTTTCAAAAGTTCTTGGATTTATTGGATTTATTTTCTTCTAACGCAGGGTCAAGGTTGGTTCAAACAACTCGGATGAAATAACTACCGTACTCGACACAAGCTTTAAAAAATTCAAAACAATAATATTTTTATAAATGTTACTAAAACTTATCAAAATGTGAAAAATAATGATTTTTTGTTTAATTTTGTAAGCATTGACACATACTTGAAGTTTTGCGACTTCTTTGCATCAACTTCGATTCTAGAACTGAATATATGGAAAGAATTCTATCAAGCTGGTTCTATTTTATTATTCTATTTTTTTCAAAACTACGTCTTATTCTGAATAATTGAAAAAAGTACATCTTAATATCATTAAAATTACCAAAGTTATGTAAATCCAAAGCAAGAGGGACAAAAATGTTCAATTTTTAATATCTTCTTAGATTTTTGAATTTTTAAACAATTATATTATGGTTTCTCCAAACATCTCAGAGAACGGATAATAGAATTTTCATCAAAATTAGTAACAGTAGATGAAATTCTTCAGATGAGTCGGTTTTTCCAATTATATTTTTCATCTCCCTCTGGAAGTTTCTTACTTTTCTGGAGTGGAACTGTCAGCGTGAGAAGTTAAATTCATTTTTTCAAGAGAATATCAGTTTCCTACGCCTTTGGCTTTTTTTTTAGTTTTCCGAAGTTACAGACATCAGATAGCTGGCAGTGGAAAGTGCCGTATTGTGACCCTCGACTGACATTGATACTGATGACTCCTTTTATGCCCGCAGAAAAAAGAATCCTAGAAAAAATAATTGCTAATAACAAATTATTTAATAATTTTGAAACTTGATTTCTTATGTCGTTGTATTATTTGAATTTTTTCTACTTATTTCAAGATTTAGCTGAGCTTTCTAACACAATTTGGAGCTAAGATAAGAGTAGTATACCTATGACAGTTCGGTGACACTTTGGTCGGTAAAACAGTGACCGGTAATTTACCGACAGGCGCTAATGGTTAGCTTCCGTGCTAAATTACCGACAGTCGTTTCCATATCCATAACCGATAGTGGCGTTCTCTACCATACCGGCAGAGTGAGACACAGGCAATGGAGCCACAGCAGTCGGTAAAACATCGACGCGCAAAGTTTCACTTTACCTACAGTCGTTTCCGAACAGACGGTCGATAAATGTGATCTCTGTTTTACCGCGAGAGTGTGACACCGAAGTTCAGATACATGCCACGGCGTCTCGTCGTGGGGTCTCCGGCCCATGTTGAGAGACGCGCAGACGTGGGATTCCCCGCGCTCCCTATTCCGCTAGGGCATAGTGGGGACTTCTCTTTAAAAGCCCATATTCAGAGGCGTGAATTTCAATTCGCGTTGTGGTGAAATGTGAATCAGTGTGAAATTAGAAGTGTCTAACGAATTAAAGTGTCTCAAGAAAAGAGTGTTTCAAAAAATAGCAATGGTTGAGAAGAAGAGTGGTTCTGCGAAAAATGTGAGTTGTTATTCGTGCAGTGATTCATGTAGTGAAAAGTGTTCTTCGTGGTGCTTTATGCTATTAATTTTATTTTATTGTGTGTTCTCAGATTCCAAAGAGATCTGAAGAGTCTGGTGAGACTGAGAGAACCTCAACTTCCACAGTACCTCAGATTCATGTGGATATTCCCCTGCCACCAAACTTTGATATAAATCAAAAACCACTAGAGGTAAGAAATTTAAATCTCATTTTTTTGTGTACAGTCCATGCGTGATATAAGACCAGTTTCGGGTGTTGCCTCGAACTTGCTATGGCTCTCAATCAGTCACCTCAACCGTAAACAGTTCAGGACGTGTGAACCATTTCCTAATATTACACAATCGTTGTATGTGAGCACCATTGCACTGCACCTTTTCACTTCGCGGCTAATGTTTTTCAAACGTGAGTGGCAACCGTTTCTTACCCCACGAGTTGAGAAACTGCGTGAGCCAGCAATTCTAAGAATTCTATTGAGCTTGGAGTGTATTTAAATTTGCCTTGCATTTTCTTTCCCTAAGAGAATATTGCGCATTTTTCTGTTATAGGTGTCAGTGGTTGTGAGATATGACAGGTCACCACCGTCACAGCCACCATCCCACCCCGTATCCTCCTCTAAAAAAAGCACGAATAATTCTCGAGCGCACGCTTCCTCAACATCATCATCGTCGGCACCATCGAAGTCACGTTCACCCTCATCATCACCGATATCACAGACACCGTTACCACAGACACCATTGAAGGCATTACCACCATCATCATCATCCTCATCAATAATACCATCATTGCCATTGAATTCAGCAACTTTACCACAGCAAACTCCAGTGAAACTCAAAACACTACCAACATCAGTAGATTATACATATCAGAGTGTACCGTTGAAAGATGTTGGTAAACAGAAACCGTATAAGCGTCCTACCGCTCCACTGCCGTCATCATCATCACTGCACGCAGCTATCCTAAACGAAGATCTTTGTCTATCAGATGTAAGCAGTGATGATGAAGAAAGAAGTGCGAGTAAAAAACGGAACATAGAAATAAGGAATCCCACTCATCGCAAAAAAACACAGCCAGTTATTATAAGCGGACGTAAACCTGAAGGTGCGTCAAATAAAAAACAAGTATATATATCGACGATTCCATTCAATATGAGTCTATGTACTGACAGCGCCGTGTATGAGACTATTCCCTATGCTTATACACAGCGCATAGTCTCATACTGGGCTCTGTCAGCAGATAGACTCATATTGAATGGAGGCGATGATATATATATATATATATATATATATATATATATATATATATATATATATATGTTACAGTCAATGTCGGAAATCAGTCATTGTCGACAATATCTAGTCAATGTCGACATTGACTGCTGTCGTCGGTCATTGTCGACATTGACTAGTCAATGTCTATCCCAAAAACTAAAGTTTGGAAATTTCCAACATTGACCGGTCATTGTCGACAATGACTAAAGCCCAGCGGTCAATCTCACTTTGCTTCAATTCGTCAGAGCTGGGCGCAATTAGGGGAGGCAGGTACCTAACTCTATGATTCATTATTGGTCAGGTACTTATAAATAAACCCCGAAAGGGAAATGGCTTAATGGTATAAAAAATGAACGAAAGCCATTTTTTGTGATTCGCAATGATTAGTTGTTTGAAATTCACAGTTTTTATATAGAACATGAGAGAAATGTATGCCTAATTATGACTATTTAAAAATATCTGCTGCTTGACAGCATTATTTAAACAATTTTTATAAACAAATACGCAGTTTTCGTATGTCACAATGAATAGGCTCCATTTTTTTGCAGACTCGACCAAAAACGTCTTGCCAATGACTTCTTGCCGTCATTTTTTTCAAAATAATAATAACTGGTAATTACTTAAACAATATTTATAAATAAATTCACATTTTTAACATTATTCCACAAATAGGGCCTTTTTTTGCGAAATTCACTAAAAATGTATCGTTAGTGACTCCAATGATACATTTTTTTGCGGAGTTGTTGTCAAGATACGATTCCCAATAATAAATGATCAAACTGTGAATTTGTTTATAAATATTGTTTTAACAATTAACACTTTTTCCTAATTAAGAAAATGTGACAAGAAGGAATAATTGGCCAGACATTTATTGTTGATTGCGCAAAGAATATTAAGACTTTTCGTGGAAAAATGGTCAAACTGTGCATTTCTACATAACTATTGTTTAAATAATAAAGAGTTCTTGTTAATTGGACAAACAAGGCAACACGAAGTCATTGGTAAGATATCTGTAGCTCACTACACGAAAAAAAATAAGGCTATTTCTGCAAAAGTGACCAAAATGTACATTTGTTTATAAAAATGTTTAAATAATTAACTTTTCTCATCCGTTGGCAAAGTATCATAGCGAAGAGTCGTTGGGAATACATTTTTAGTTGATTTCGTAAAGAAAATGGAGCCTATTCTTGGAAAAATGGTCAAAATGTGCATTTATTTATAAAAATTATTTTAAAAATTAATTTTTTTTTATCAATTTGAACAAAATTGCAGCTAGGAGTCACTAACGATACATTTTTAGTGGTTTCCGCAAAAAAGGCCCTGTTTGTGGAATAATGTTAAAAATTCGAATTTGTTTATAAATATTGTTTAAGTAATTACCAGTTGTTATTAATTTGAAAAAAATGACGGCAAGAAGTCATTGGCAAGACATTTTTGGTCGATTCTGCAAAAAAATGGAGCCTATTCATTGTGACATACGAAAACTGCGTATTTGTTTATAAAAATTGTTTAAATAATGCTGCCAAGCAGCAGATATTTTTAAATAGTCATAATAAGGCATACATTTCTCTCATATTCTATATAAAAACTGTGAATTTCAAACAACTAATCATTGCGAATCACAAAAAATGACTTTCGTTCATTAACTTGTTCAAACATTTATTTCTAAAAATCGTATAAGCAATATATAGCAAAGTATCATTGCAGGATACCTTCACGTACCTGACCAATAATGAATCATAGAGTTAGGCACCTGCCTCCCCTAATTGCTCCCAGCTCTGACGAATTGAAGCCAAGTGAGATTGACCGCTGGGCTTTAGTCATTGTCGACAATGACCGGTCAATGTTGGAAATTTCCAAACTTTAATTTCTGGGATAGACATTGACTAGTCAATGTCGACAATGACCGAAGACAGCAGTCAATGTCGACATTGACTAGGAATTGTCGACAATGACTGATTTCCGACATTGACTGTAACATATATATATATATATATTATTATTATACATTCGGTATTCGGTTTTGATTCCTTGGGAATCGAACCGAAGGGCCTATGATAAAGCCGCCGGACGCGTCCTCGGGCGGCGGATAGAGGGTCCCTGTACCAAGGGTTTCTGCTGAATATGGTTACAATGATTAATAAGCGGTCGCGGACAATTGTCCAAGGATGGTCCCGAAGGAATAACTCCTAAGCGAAGGCGTAACAACCGTGCCGAAAGCTGAATGGCACCTGGGTGAGGTGTCTCAAACGGTGACTCTGGGATACCGGGCGACCTCTCAGAGTATCAGCCTTATCCTTGCACGCGGGGCTCTACAAGGATGGACTACCCCTTTCCCTAGCTGCTCGTGGGAACAACAATGACAACACCAAACATAGTTGTAGGAAGTGCGGTTCAAAACAATCGAACGCGCAGGGCTCCCGACAATGGGTCGGACAACAATGCCGACTACCCTAGAGTTGGGGGAGCCAATCAAGACGGAGTCAATGCGATTGACCGGCGGAATCTCGTTACTTTTAAGTGGACGGATCGACTCAGGGACGACCTGCTGGAGTGCTATGATACCAGTATGGCCCCTGAACGAAAAGGTTACATGGCGCGAATGCATGCTCTGTGGTGCGAGAAACACCCAGAGCTCTCGGATATTTCGCAAAACCGTCTGCGAAACCGTGCCGAGGACCTCCGGAAAAGGGGTTATATAAGCGGAGCGCCTACACAACCGCAGCCAGAACAAGCCGGCAACAGAGAAAGAGAGGCGACACTGAGACCAGCCTCGAACAGGCATCCAATAGAGGGAGAACGATGCTTCAAGACCCGGAGAAACATCAACATTCAGGTTTCTCCCAAGCCCAAAGATCTGACTGAACTGGATGATGAGCTTCGTGGAGATTTTTCCGAAGAATCCGACCTCTGGACTATCAATTTTAGTGTGTACAATGCAGCGAGAACTTTGGCAGATGCAAACCGTAAAACAAAACCAACGGTTGATCATAAGACGAAAAGACGAATGCATCAACTTAGCACAAAGATAGGATGGGCAAGACAGTACGCGTCCCGCATTCAGTGTGTGATTGACTACATAATATCTGGCAGGACTTTCACTGCCAAGGTTCGACAGTTCACGCGCGAACTGCGGATCCGTCATCACACAATCAACAAGTCAAAGCTACTGACCATCAGGCAGCATATTGTTGACAGAATACGAGTACTATCTGACGCTAGGAGAAGTCTAGAGCGGAGAGAGAGGTGGGTCAGAGAAAATCAACAGTTTTCGTCTGACCCATCTCGACTTTTCCAAGACCCTCCAGTTACTGTCGACCATCCGCCCAAACCAGAGGAGGTCGAAGCATTTTGGAGAGAAGTCTACGAAGTCCAACATCCACTTAAAGAAGGCTCAAAGAACATAAACAGCTTCAAGGAGCTGTGCAATGCCCTCATCACAGCTGAGGAGGAATGCCCACCTATCACTACCGAGGAGGAAAAAAAACGTATTAAGAGGCATGAAGAACTATTCCGCTCCGGGACCAGATGGCATCAAGACCTTCTGGTGGAAGAAGTTTCCTTCAACCCACCAGCATCTGGCCCGAATTTTCACCTCATATCTAAAGTCGGAAGAGCCTATTCCGGGGTGGTTGGTGGAAGGGCGCACAGTGCTCCTGCCGAAGACGGGCAACTTAGCTGACCCTAAGAACTACAGGCCAATAACTTGTCTGAACACACTGTATAAGATCTTCACAGCTATCCTAAATGATAGGATTGTTCGGAAAATTGGACCTGTATGGCGAGAGATGTATGAACAACGTGGCTCAAAGAAAGGCGTAGCAGGATGTCGGGAGAACTTGCTCATCGATAGATGTGTCCGTAAAGACGCAGCATACTATCAGCGATTTCTATCGATGGCCTGGATTGATTACCGGAAAGCTTTCGATTCAACATCCCATAGACTTATCATCTGTCTGTTGGAAAGCCTAAAGGTTCATCCACACATCGTGAGGTGCATAGAGACATTAATGCTTCTTTGGAAAACCAGATTTACTATCTCATCTGGAAAACATCGTGTGATCACTAACAGTATCACCTTTCAGAGAGGTGTATTTCAGGGCGACACCATGAGCCCTCTCCTCTTTTGCCTCACATTATTGCCACTATCTCTCGCACTTCGCCATTCCGAAGGGTATCTCTGCGGCAAACCTGGAAACCGAAAGCATAAGGTCACTCATATATTTTACATGGATGATCTTAAGATCTATGCTAGGAATCAAGAGAAACTACATCTAGCTCTGAAAATTGTCAAAGAGTACATTCAAGAGATTGGAATGGAATTCGGGTTAGAGAAATGAGCCAAGGTTAATTTGAAGAAAGGAAAACTTAATGGCATCCCGGAAGATCCTGAGCTCGTTGACAGAAGCGCTATACGACACCTTTGCGCTGGAGAGACCTATACATACCTGGGTGTGCCACAGAGCCGCATTCAGGACGTGACATCTATAAAGGATACTCTCCGATGCAGATACAAACGTCTCATCCGGCAGATTTGGTCTTCCGAACTGTCGGCGAGAAACAAAGTATCTGCAACGAACATGCTTGCCGTCCCGGTAGTACTCTATTCATTTGGAGGGGTTCCATGGACGAAGGATGAGCTCAGATCCCTTGATATCGGAACGCGAAAGGTTTTGCACATGAACAAGAGCATGCACCTTAAGTCTTCTGTTCCGCGACTTTACATCTCACGCCGCCTAGATGGTCGCGGAATACTGAATCTTGAATGTCTTCACAACAGACTCATTCTGGGTACAGCACATATAGTTGCAAATGGACAAGACCCTCTTCTTAAAATGGTCAGGAAACACGAAGAAGTGGGAAAAGGGGCGTTTCTGTACAAAGCAGCGGAGGAGGCTGCTGAAACACTCGGCCTTGACTTCAATATTAGGGGTGAGCAAAATGCATCAAATCTTATCCATCTTGAATACTCACTCCTGAAGGCCCGGATTAAGAAAGCACAGGAGAAAAACTTCCACGAACAGCTCCTCGACAAGAGGATGCACGGCATCTTCCAAAGAAATGTGGAAGATCAGTCGATGTCGTATGAGCTAACGTTTGCTTTCCTTAGATCACGCGGATTGAAGTCGGGCACGGAGGGCTTCATTTTGGCATGTCAAGACGGTGTCATTTCCACTTTAGCATACCGTCGCCACATTTTGAGCCAAGACATTCCCGATGATAGCTGCAGAGCGTGTCATGCACACCCAGCGTTGCCGTCGGTCGAGACAAACAGTCAGGAGCTTTTTATCAGGAGACTTGACAAAAAATCAGGAGATTCATAAAAATTTATGAATCATTAATAAAATAATTAAAATACTATTAAATAATATAAATTCATTAAATAAATGCAAAATTACATGAAACAAAGCTTTTTTTCTGTTGCAAACATGCACTCGCTCACATTTCAAGAGAACTAACCAAACGGATTGCAAATTCGGTAGCCAAATTTAGTTTTCGTGCGGAAAAATTTGAAATATTCTTGACGCGAAAATGTTCGATATTGTTAGAATAATAAGCAACACAGTTATCAAATAATTTGTATACTTGTATTCCTTATTATTCCTACAATCAGAATTTAACTTGATTGCTTACAAGCCACACGTGACTATAAAGGCCTTTTCATACCCGCTTGCCATCAGTGGCAGGCAGCCTTCCTGTAGTAAGTCCGCAAGAGTGAAAAAGATAGCGAACGATCAGAATGGTGCGTCTCTTTCACTCTTATGGATATTCTGCAGGCTGCCTGCATGCCACTGCAGACAAGCAGAGCTATGAAAAGGCCTGGTTGTAGAATCTGAACTTTGCCACAGTACTGGACAATAAATCAGGAGATTTCAAGGAAAATCAGTATATCAGTAGCCAGCCTCAAAAGTCAGTAGATCTCCCGATAAATCAGTAGCAATGGCAACGCTGTGCACACCCCGAGCATCTAGGACACATACTATCTAGTTGTCCAACTCATGCGGGAACGACCTACATCCAAAGGCACAATGCGGCACTAAGAGTGCTTTATTACCATCTCTGTCACTCGTAGGGCATTAGCCCAAATACCTCTCCGCTAAACGCTCCTAGAGAAATAGAGTCAATTGTCGAAAATGAGAGGTGCCGCATATACTGGAACTTCATATTCTCGACAATTGTTTCTGTTGCGCACTCGAGGCCTGACATAGTTCTCCTTGACTTCGAGAAACGAACCATGTTCGTTATCGAATTTTCGGCACCAGCTGACAAAAACGTCACAGCCAAGGAGAAAGAAAAGAAAGAGAGGTAAAAAGACGTTATAAGGGAGTTGCGACGGTTATACCCGGAATATTCTGTTAAGCTAATCGTATTGATCATCGGCGCTCTTGGAGGTGCCAAGGTTTCACTGGTTAATAGCCTGAAAAGCATCTCTGCGTGTCAACACAATGCTGAGACACTTGCGGGGAAAATGCAGAAGGCGGTCGTCCTTGGGTCGCTCCGTGTCCTCAGGGTGCACGAGACTTTTGCCGGACCATCGTATTGAGTTCGTCGCAGACTGTAACCACTTATCTCACGGTCGTGAGACGTGATTACAGCTGAAATTTTACCGCGATTTCGCTGGGAGCGGGTGCAATTTTTCAGATTAGCACCCGCTCCCGGCGAAATCCTGCGGTTGTCCTTATGACAAACTTTTAACTATATATATATATATATATAAGAGAGAGAAAAAACGCTTTTTATTTGTCAAGTTAAATTGTAACAAGAAATTCAAATATTGCTTACTTCTTCCCCCATAGCACGCTATATTCCTTCAATATTACAGGAATATTCCTTTGGAACTTTTGAAATATTGCCACGGAATATTTCAGTAATATTGAAGGAATATATAAATGTCCCACCATCGGAATATTGCCACGAAATATTGAAGGAATATTTCCTATGAATATTGTGGAAATATTAGATTGAAAGTATCCAGAATATTCCTGTGGAATATTGCTGGAATATTTTCCTAAAAGTATGTACAATGTTTTAGTGGATTATTGCTGGAATATTTCCTTGAAACTACTCAGAATGTTCCTATGAAATATTGTTGGAACATTGACTTGAAACTGACTACAATATTCGTGGAAATATTGGCGGATTGTTGTTTTGAAGGTACCTAAAGTATATCCCTGGTACGTTTCTGAAATATCATATCGTGAAAGTATCTTGATGCTACTCTCAAAATAATTATACAGTGAAGAATTCATTTCATACATTTATGTATTTCCTTTTATTGTTTCTTAAAATATAAATTCATACAGTTACAATAAATACGAGGTTATAAATAGATTGTGAGGAATCTTCGGACTTTCGCATGAGATTGAGATGTATTTTACGTATTTTCAACATAAAGGTGTACAATATTAGTGTTTTTTCCTCTACAGAATGTTTACAGAAATAAGCACATTTTTAGTGTACATCCATGGTAAGTATTACACTACATCACTACCGTTATTATTACAATACAGAATTGAATTACAAGATAAACTTCAAAGTATTACGTGATAATTAAAAATCAATGGTCGGAAAAAATTCACTATATTTTGTTCGCTCTGCTTTATGGTTTTTCGAGTATAGTATCGTCAGGACGTTGATACGCAGAAGATTTTCCCAGAAAATAGTTGATAATGAAGGCTCATGATTTGGAAATAAGATCAATTTTTATCCAATTGCTAAAACAAGGAATACTTCAACAGCTGTAAAATCACATAATTCAATTAGTATTTTTTAAAGTTGACTGAGGAATTGCATAAGATAGTTTGCTTCAGACTATTTTCTTAAAATATTTCTCGAACATTAGTACTTATTCAATGAAGTTTTAACTTTTAAACGTATACTTTAATGGAACGTATTTTTCAATATTTTTAAAATTACAAAATTCTTATAGACATCGGCAAGTACTCATGTAGCTCTCAATAAAAACAGTGTTCTGTACAGTACTAAATGGCATGAATGTTACCATTCACGATTAAAGTTAACAGTGAACAAACGACAGTATGGAGGACACGTAGTCGTATCCAGGAGTACAAGAGAGATTAGGCGCACAATTCATCATAGGGAGTGGAAGGTGAGGATGTAAGATGTTCGCAAGTTGACATGAGGGTTTAGAATTTAGTGAATCCAAAGTTGTTAGCCAAGATGAATCCAA
>CAKNYM010045883.1:75616-96336 GCA_932195095.1 Andricus curvator | reverse complement strand
TTGGAGGAGGTTGGAGAAGGAGGAGCAGGAGAAGCTGGAGTTGGAAGAGGAGGAGGATGAGAAGGAAGAGGAGTTGGAGGAGGAGGAGGAGGAGGAGGAGGAGGAGGAGGAGGAGGAGGAGGAGGAGGAGGAGGATATAAACTCAGCTTCCATGAATGAACAGCCACTTTTACTGTGTTAGTGACAAGATGACTTACACATGTTCAAGTTGTTCCAGAACTTATTCAAGACTCGATAATTTAAAAAGACATGAGAAATACTCTTGCTTAGCAAAGAATCATAAGCAGGATGGGAGAGACTTTCAGAAAATTGCAAAGGTACCTGGAGATCTAAGGACAATGCAAGAGAGTAACAGGTTGATTGACAAGGACAGGAAAGCAATTCATCGTAAGCATAAGATTTTCAAACCTGACGGGAAACAAGCTAATCAGGAAGCCTGGAAGTCACAATTCTCTCCACTGAAGAATCTAACGTGCATTACTCAGAAGTCTGGAGAAGAAGTGGAACCGCTTGTGAGGGAGCAAGAAGTACAAACAGAAGAAGAATTTAGCCAAGATGGCAATTCTCTATCTGTGATGACCAAAAAAAATGATGCTGATGATAATGATAATGATGATGAGGATGATGATGATGCTGAAAGTGACCTTTCCTCTGAATATGAAATAGAAGAAAAAACAGAAGCCGAAATGTTAGATCCAAATAAACTTGTAGATAGATTGCGCTTTCTTTTACAAGCTCTAGTAGCTGGAAACACCAATAATGTACATGAAATTATTTCCATTGTTAATGAATTGCGTGAGCTTGGTATTATTGAATAATATTTATTTTTTAGCAACTAGTTAAATGTGATTAAATTAACATTCACAATTACTAGTTGAACATTTCCTGTAGTTGACAATTTTGAGTTTTCTTTCTTACTATTCAATATTATATATATATATATATATATAATTATAGTTTTTTATGTTTTATTATTATTATAATGAAATAGGTTGAATAAATGAATCTAATTTGAAATTTATGTGTGTTTTTCTTTATTATCTCACCTGAATTCATTGTAGTTTTTAGGGTACCAGCTTATAAAACATCTATAACAGAAGATTAGTGCATATATAATCATTGAATCTAATATTTTCAGTCCCTACTTGCCTTAACTACATCATTATCATACCCACCTCCTCCTCTGCCCTCCTCCTCAATTCCGTCCCCTCCTTCCACGCTTTAATAGTTTATTCAATTCTGGATAATTTAAGATTCAACAGGAGAAACGTGGTTACAACTATGAGAAAAGCAGC
This sequence comes from Andricus curvator, assembly GCA_932195095.1. NCBI lineage: Eukaryota > Metazoa > Arthropoda > Insecta > Hymenoptera > Cynipidae > Andricus > Andricus curvator. The sequence goes on along the minus strand of CAKNYM010045883.1, from coordinate 95,041 downwards.
GTACCCTATAGTGGTGCACTCTAACATAATCTTTATTAACCCAAGACCCATTGTTAATGAAACTAAGTTTTCATTTAATAAGTTGACATAGATGAATCAACAGTATGTTCATGATTCTGTTTACTTGAAATCCTTATCTGTTTAACTGAATTTATTTAACCACAATTAAATGCTGGTTCTAAGAAAATAATAATTTAAATTTTTTATATAAAAGCAGATTTTAATATCATTGATTTTTACATAAAGTCAATATTATATGAGAATAGTCATTTATCAAGCTCAGCACAGAGGGCAGCACCGAGAGTGGCGATACATCTAGTATGCAGGAACAAGGCATTACCTACAGTTTCCTTAGTGTTTTTTTTTTCTTGTTATTTGGAAGGCTATGTGCTCCTTTATTTTACATTCAAATGCCACATATACACACAAATTTTTCAAGAAGAAAGTGTAGGAAGGTCAACACAGCTTTTCAACTCTCTAACAGACGATTTTGAGTATATAATCATTGAATCTAATATTTTCAGTACCTACTTGACTTAATTGTAATATTTATAGTATCCTCCTCCTCCTCCTCTTCCTCCAGCTCCTCTTCCTCCACCTCCTCCTCCTCCTCACTCTCTATTCTTTATCGTATCCTCATCATGCTCATCCTTCTCGTCCTCTATTCTTCCACATACATTTTAATAGTTTATTTAACTTGATTTAGGATAAATCAAGATTCAACAGGGAAATCGTGATTACAACTACAAGAAAAAGCAGCATATCCTGTGGTGGTGCACTCTATGATAATCTTTGATAACCTCAGGTTCCCGTTTCAGTGAAACAAAGTTTCGTCTACTAAGTTGGAACAGTTGAATCAACTGTATATCCATTATTCTGTTAACCAGAAATCCTTGTCACTTTACATGGATTTATTTAATATACGTAATCAATACTTTATTCAGCATTTTTAGTATTATTCAATTAAATTTCTATATCACTAAATGTTGATTTAAGAGTTCTAGAAAGTAGGTGTTCATGTTATCACTAGATCATTGTATTATTTTTTAATGTTTGATTCGCAGTATTCTTGCATTAGATTTTAATGTTGCTGAATTTATTTCATCATTCATGGTACTTTATTTCAATGTTTCAAGTAAGTAAATTGAATCTTCTTAGCAGATTACTCTATTATGCGAAAGATGATTTCAACGTTTCTCACAGTTCATTATAATATTTATGTAGCTGATTTTATAAATTCTAACAAGAGCATTCGAATTATATGTTTTTTTCATCCCAAAATAGTTTAATCAATATTATTAAAAAATTATTACGTGGCTGCCAGGTATTAATTGCTAATAGATTATGTGAGATCTGAGTTATATCGATTTAAGATTCTAAATCTCTCACTGTGATCCACTGGATGTAATAAGGTCTCTTAAGAATCTGTTGGTATTTTTCAAGATTCATGCAAAATTTGTATATGGTTTGATTCATTTGCAGAGGCATGCTGTGAGATTTATGATTATTTTTTTGAGTCGCTCAATCACAAAGCCGTCTGAAATCTTGCAAATGTTACAAAATTATTTTTTTTGCAATACATAGTTCTCTCTCTCTCTCTCTCTTTCTCTCTCTCTAGCTTACACATACACACATGCTTCATACCTTGCTGTCACTTTATTGGGAGTTGATTTTTTAGAATATAAAAATTAATTTAGTCTATAGCTTATAAGTAAATTATATCACATGGTTCTCTCTTGCACATACTTCACTCATATTATTATTTATCCTTTCTTTTCTTCATCATAAGAAGGTGTTTCGTGGACTTTCTTGAAACAGCTTCTTCTTTATTTAAAACTCATTGACGTTTATGTTTAAACCAATGAGGTGATGTGATAAATGTTAGTTTGAATAGAAAAACTTCGTTTCTGTTGTAATAAACATTCACCTAACTCCTCCAAATTGTCATATCAGCTCTCGTTTCAGCACTTATTTGGATGCTTCTTTGTCTTGGTTGGATTTATACTTTTTCTATGGTATATTCATCATTTTTATTGTTACGTATGATATAATAAGAGTAAAATATTTAAAAAAAATGAGTTCCTTCTCCTTTTTCTTTCGTAGAAAGCAATATATGCATTTGTATTCATAAATCAGAATTCTCCACTATACATATATGTATTACCATCTCTGCTATTAATCTTCCTTTCATATCCTGAACATTTTCAAATATGAATATTATTTCATTGATCATACAATTTTCACTGAAAAGCCATTATCGAGCAAACCACTATTCTTTTAATAAATACTTTAATTCAACTGTCTTTCAATAGTGTCAATTGAGCAAGCTCTTCCAATAAACCGAACACACATTGAATAATTATGCATTATTATATATCCTCAGATTATTATTATCAAACTACATGTAGAATGTTTTTTGAAAATTTTTCTAGAAAAGCTGCTAAGACAAATTTGACACTTACAATTGCGCAATATTATTTTGTGACCAGCTGTGGAATGGTCTTGATGTCGGTAAAGTAGAGATGCACCTTCCTTTTGGAAAAGTGACTCAGTAACCCTCTTGTATTAGTGGTCCAATATCTTGCATCTAAATACATAGATTTGGCTCAGTAGCCCTCTCGTGAAAAAGTGGTTCTGTCTCCCTGGTTCAGTACCTCTCTTGTATCAATGTTGGTAAGGTAGGAATTCAGGATGATGTTATCAAAATATTTCAGAAACTTAGCACGGACATGAACCACTTTAACTGTAAAATGTTCTCTAATAATATATCTTAAAGTTCTAGAAGTTTTTCTAGACTGCAGAATGGTTTTCACCAATTATTTGCACACTAAATAAAGACAGGAATTTTTAGTTGAATATGTTATCTATAAGGAAGCAATAAATCATCCTTGTTTTTCTTGCAATAACTATATGACGCTGTATAAATTGTCAGGACAATGCAAAATATAACCTTAAAAGTATCTACGCGACATTCTTTAGATAAGAAATAACCTTGAAGCTGTATGAATTCAGAATTGCGCAATATTATTCTTTGATGTCATCAGGACCCTCTTAGAATATATAGCCAGAGTCCGTCTTGTAAAAGTGGCTCAAAAGTGAGATCCAAAGTCCGTCTTTTAATGCGTATCCAGACCCCATCTTACTTTTTGCTTCAGAACCCAGCTTTACCCATCTGATTTATGATTGAAAATTTCGAAATATTTGATTATATTTATTTTGTATTTAGCTTGTTTTTTATACATTTATTTTTAATTTTCAACGTGTATTAGGCAAAACTGGCCTTTCCAAATAAGTGAGTAAGCCTGGAATAAAATGCATTCTGTATTATCTCTCTTTCGAGCCTCGAAATTGTTTGCAGTATCTTATTTAATGTAACACGTCGAGAGGTTGACGGACCTAGCATATGACAAAAGAATGATTATTTATCAAACGTTGTGGGTTGACTATGGAATCAAACTTTTATGAGCAGTAAAAACAAGTGATCTCTAGAGAACGAAAACAGGGACTAATGAAATTTATGCAGACACGGTCAGTGCATCAAATGTTTTCTAAAATCAAAACGTTTAAACACATCTGAACATTATCTCGAGTCCTCGCTCGCTACTCGATACTAGAATAAAGCAATTAGAATCCCGAGCATATGACCTTACTCGAAGAAATGCTTTATTCCTTTAGATACTCTTTTACCTATATTATTCGATTGGCTTGAAATATTTTTTAATTTTAATTTTTTTATCTTCCTCTTTATCCTTGAGTTCTAGAAGATTCTACATTATAATCAACACGTTGGGATATAATTTTTTGCAACGCAAAAGGTAATGTGTCATTGAAAATAACCTTGAACTTGCTTACGAAAAATGGCGCAGTATAGTTTGATGATGTCATCAGGAATATTCTAGAAACTAAGCACATAGCTCTTTTTATAGACGCTTACCCCCTCTACCATTTTTCTGGAGACTTTTGCACAATGTTGCCAGATATTGCATCATATGATGCAACAAAGTTCTGGAAGATTCTACATTATAATCGACACGTTTGGAATATAATTTTTTGCAACGCAAAATGCAATGTGTCATTAGAATAACCTTGAACTTGTTTACGAAAATTCTTTCCAGAAATTTCGCAGTATAAGTTGATGATGTTATTAAGAATATTCTAGAAACTAAGCACTACAGCTGTAGAATATCGGTAAGGTAGGTTTTTATGGTTTCTGATAGTAAATATATCTACCTCTTTATTTCAAAGTTCCAAAACGATTCAACATTGTAGAAAAAAATTTGACCGCAGAATTAAATTATTTAGCTGGAAAGCAATAAATCATCCTCGATTTCTATAAAACTATATTATACAGTAGCTTTAGTGGATGTTTGAAAATTTCAAAATATTTGCTTTGTATTTAGGTTATTTTTCTTATAAATTTAAATCTTCAACGTGTAATAGGCAAAACTGCCCTTCCTAAATAAGAGATGAAAAAGATGCTGAAAAACGAGCATATATCTGTGAATAAAAAAGGTATGTGACCTCATATCAAGTGTCGTTAAGGAGCGATAAGTGTCGGACAGTGCACTCTTAATATATATAAGTTAAAGCATGTGTGAAAAAGCTTGAAATAAAATGCACGCTGTATTATCTCTCTCTTGAGTCTCGAAATTGTATGCAGTATCTTATTTCATGTAACACATAAAGAGGTTGACGGGACCTAGCATATGGCAAAAGAATGATTATCAAACGTTGTGGTTCGACTAAGAAAGCGAACTTTGCGAGCAGTAAACAGAACTGATCTCTAGAGAACGAAAGCAGAGTCTAATGAAATGTATGCAGCTTGCGACTGTCGATTCATGAATGCTTCTGAAATCAAAACGTCTAAACAAGTTTGGACGTTATCTCACTAGTCCTCGCTCGCTACTCGATACCAGAATAAAGCGATAAGGATCCCGAACATATGACCTACCATAAGGAATCCTTTAGGCACTTTTTTTACCTATATTATTATTCAGTTGGCTTGAAATATTTTTTTTGTATTTCTAATTTTTTTTATCTCCCTTTCTTATCCTTGAGTTCTAGAACGTTCTACATTATAATCGACACGTTTTTGGAATATAATTTTTTGCAACGCAAAATGTAATGCGTCATTGAAAATAACCTTGAACTTATTTACTAAAAAATGCTTTTCAGAAATTGCGCAGTTTAATTTGATACAGTCATCAAGAATGTTCTCTAATAGTAATATATCTACCTCTTTGAGTTATCGAAGGTTCTAGACTGCAGAAGAATGTTTCTCACGAATTATTTGCACACTAAATAAAGGCAGGAATTTTTCAGTTGAATATGTTATCTATAAGGAAGCAATAAATCAAATTTATAGACAAAACAGGATGTCATGCATAGCCCTCAGTATCAAATTTCATCTATACACCTGCACCTTTTGGCGCATTAAATAAATATGTTATCTCTAAGGAAGCAATAAATCATCCTTGTTTTTCTTGCAATAACTATATGACGCAGTAGAAATTGCCAGGACAAAGCAAAATGTAACCTTGAAAGGATTTACGCGACATTCTTCAGATAAGAAATAACCTTGAACCTGTTGTTACTTGAATTTAGCTGGCACAATTGCGCAATATGACTGTGACGTCATCAAAGGAATGTTCTAGAACGGTCTCGATGTCAACCTCACACAGACACACGCACACAGGCTTACCTCACACAGACACGCACTAATACTAATCGGGCCAGAACGCAGCCTACTTATCTACTCGCAGCCTACTTATCTACTCAAGAAGATTAATTTTCTACGCAAATATACGAATTTTCAATCAAGAAAGAAGAATTTTCAACGAAATAGTTGAATTTTCAACAAAATAATTAAACTTTGAACAAAATAGCTCAACTTTTTACCAAATAGCTCATTTTTAACCAAGAAGAATTATTTCCTACCAAGAAAATTAATTTGCTACGCAAATAGACGAATTTTCAATCAAGAAAGATGGATTTTCAACGAAATAGTTCAATTTTCAACAAAATAATTAAACTTTGAACAAAATAGTTCAACTTTTTATCAAATAGCTAATTTTGTAACCAAGAAGAAATATTTTCTACCAAGAAGATTAATTTTCTACGCAAATAGACGAATTTTCAATCAAGAAAGATGAATTTTCAACGAAATAGTTGAATTTTCAACAAAAAATTTAAACTTTTAACAAAATAATTCAACTTTTTACCAAATATCTCATTTTTAACCAAGAAGAATTATTTTCTACCAAGAAGATTAATTTTCTACGCAAATAGACAAATTTTAAATCAAGAAAGATGAATTTTCAACGAAATAGTTGAATTTTCAATAAAAAAATATATTTTTAACCAAAAATAGAATTGTTAAATGTTCAACATAAAAAACTAATTTTCAACTAAAAAAGACGCATTTTTAACAAAATAGTTAAATGCTCAACCAAAATGATGAATTTTCAACAAACGAGATTAATTTTGAAAAAAACACGGAATTTCTAACAGAGTAGTTAAATTTTTAAATAAATAGTTTACTTTTTAACCAAAAAGTTCAATTTTCTACTAAAGTAGTTTAAATTTCAACTAAAAATATGAATTTTTAAGAAAAAAAGTAATTCCAGATCAAATAGTTTAATTTTCTACCAAATTGTGGAATTTTCAAGTGAAAAGACGATTTGTCTACAAAACAGCTGAATTTTTAACCAAGAAGGATGAATTTTCAACCAGGAAGTAATTTTCAACAAAAAAATACGAATTTTCAAAAAAATAGAGTAGTTAAATATTCAGTTAAAAAAAATCATTTTCAACCAAAAATGAATCGAATTTTCAACAAAATAGATGAATTTTTTACCTAATAGTTCAATTTTTATGGCACAAAGAACAAATTTTCAACCAAAAATAGAATGCCTACATTTTCAGATAAAAAATTAATTTTTAATCAATAAAAGAAACAAATTTCCAACAGAATACTTAAATTTTTCAAATAAATAGTTTAATTTGTAACCAAATAGTTTAATTTTTTACTTAAGTAGTTTAATTTGCAACCACAAACATGAATTTTCAACACAAAAGTTCATTTGCAGCCAAATACATTAATTTTATACCAAATTGTTGGAATTTCAAGCTAAAAGGCGAATTTCTACAAAACTGCTGAATATTCAACCCGAAAATATGAATTTTCAACAAAAAAATTAATTTACGACCAAATAGTTCATTTTTAAATTAAAATGATGAATCTTCAACCAAAAAAAAAGGGATTTTTTACAAAGTTGTTCAACTTTAAACCATTTAGCGTATTTTTCAATAAAAAAAATGAATTCTCAAGGAAATATGTAATAGTTAATATTTCAACTAAGAAGGATTTTAATTTTAAATAAAAAATAGTTGAATTGAACCAAAAAATATGAATTTTCAACAAAAGACTTGAATCCTCAACAAAGAAAGATTTTTTAGCCAATAAAGAAGAAAAATTTAGCCAAAATGTGGAATTTTCAACAAAGATGATTATTTTTCTACTGTACAATTTAACTATTAGATTAAAAATTAATTTTTTTGTTGAAACTTCATATTTTTGGATTGATAATTCAACTGTTTTCTATAGAAAATTCGTCTTTTTGTCTTGAAAATTCGATAGTTTGGTAGAAAATTTAATTATTTTGTAGAAGATTCGTTATTTATTTAAAATTATTTTTTTTTTAAATGAACATTTAACTATTCCATTTTTGTTTAAAAATTCAAGTATTTGGTAGAAAATTCAACTATTTTGGTAGAAAAATAAATTTTCGTTTTTGAAAATTGAACTATTTTGTTAAAATTGTTTTTTTTTTATAGAAAATAAATTTTTTTAAATCAACTGCTATGCTAAAAAATTAATTTGTTGATAATTCATGAGAATTTTGTTGAAAATTCATCTTTTTTGGTTGATAATCCAACTATTTGGTTGAGAGTTGAACTACTTTGTTAAAAGTTCATGTATTTTGTTGAAAATTTGTCTTTTTCGGTAGAAAATTATTTTTCTTGCTGGAAAATTCATCTTTAATAGTTGATAATTCAACTATTTGGCTGAAAAATGATCTTTTTTAGTTGAAAATTCAACTACTTGTTTGAAAATTCGTCTTTTTCGGTAGAAAATTAATTTTCTCTGTTGAAAATTCATGTTTTTGGTTGAAAATTCAATTATTTGGTTAAAAATTAATCTAATTCGTAGAAAATTCAACAATTGTGTTGAAGGAATTTTTTTTTAATTAGTTTTTTTGGGTATTGTTTGAATTTTCAATTCAAAAAGACTGATTTTCTGACCAAAAAATTGACTTTTTGTCAAAATTGTTCAACTTTCTACAAATTCGTCTAATTTATTACTAAATAGTTGAGTTAAAAATTAATTTTTTTCTAGAAATATAACTATTCCCTTTTTGGTTAAAAATGATCGTTCTTTAGTTGAAAATTCAAGCAGTTTGTTAAAAATTCGACTTTTATTGTACAAAATTAGCCTTCTTGGTTGGAAATTAATCTTTTTTTGTGGATAATTAAACCATTTGGTTGAAAATTCGTCTGTTATGGAAGAAATTTAATCTTCGTAGTTACAAATTTATGTATTTTAATGAAAATTTGCCCTTTTTGTTAGAAAATTTATCTTTATCGTAGAAAATTCTTCTTTCTGATTAAAAATTTATTTCTTTGATTGAAAATTAATTTTTTGTAAGTCAAAATTAAACTATTCCATTTTTTCTTATAAAATTCATTTCTTTCGTTGAAAATTTAATTTTTTTGTTGCAAATTCGTTCGTTTTATTGAAAATTAACTTTTTTAACTGGAAATTTAACTATTTCATTTTTGGTTTAAAAATCATCTTTTTTAGTTTAAAAGTCATCTTTTTTAGTTCAAAATTCAACTATATGATTAAAAATTGAACTATTTTGTTAAAATATGTTGTTTTTTAATAGAAAATGAATTTTTTTAAATCAACTGCTTTGCTAAAAAATTAATTACTTTTTTGATAATTCACGAATATTTTTTTGAAAATTTGTCTTTTTTCGCTAGAAAATTACTTTTCTTGCTTGAAAATTCATCTTTATTAGTTGATAATTCAACTACTTGTTTGAAAATTCGTCTTTTTCGGTCGAAAATTAATTTTCTCTGTTGAAAATTCATGTTTTTGGTTGAAAATTCAATTATTTGGTTAAAAATTAATCTAATTCGTAGAAAACTCAACAATTTTGTGAAGGGAATTTTTCGTTCAAATTAGTTTTTTTTGGGTATCAATTGAATTTTTAATTCAAAAAGACGAATTTTCAGCAAAACAGTTAAATTTTCTGACCAAAAAAGTGACTTTTTGCCAAAATTGTTCAATTTTCTACAAAGTAGATTAATTTATTACTAAATAGTTGAGTTAAAAATTAATTTTTTTACTAGAAATATAACTATTCCCTTTTTGGTTAAAAATTGATCTTTCTTTAGTTGAAAATTTAAGCAGTTTGTTAAAAATTCGACTTTTATTGTACAAAATTAATCTTCTTGGTTGGAAATTCATCTTTTTGATGAATAATTAAACCATTTGGTTGAAAACTCGTCTTTTATGGAAGAAATTTAATCTTCGTGGTTAAAAATTTATGTATTTGATTGAAAATTTGCCCTTTTTGGTAGAAAATTAATCTTCTTCGTAGAAAATTGATCTTTTTGATTAAAAATTCATTTCTTTGATTGAAAATTTAAATATTTTGTTGAAAATTAATTTTTTGTAAGTAAAAATTAAACTATTCCATTTTTTCTTAGAAAATTCATTTCTTTCGTTGAAAATTTAACTTTTTTGTTGAAAATTCGTTCGTTTTATTGAAAATTAACTTTTTTAACTGGAAATTTAACTATTTCATTTTTGGTTTAAAAGTCATCTTTTTAGTTCAAAATTCAACTATATGGTTGAAAATTGAACTATTTTGTTAAAATATGTTGTTGTTTTCTTATAGAAAATTAATTGTTTAAAATCAACTGCTTTGCTAAAAAATTAATTACTTTTTTGATAATTCATGAATATTTTGTTGAAAATTTGTCTTTTTCGGTAGAAAATTACTTTTTTTGCTTGAAAATTCATCTTTATTAGTTGATAATTCAACTACTTGTTTGAAAATTCGTCTTTTTCGGTAGAAAATTAATTTCCTCTGTTGATAATTCCTGTTTTTGGTTGAAAATTAAATTATTTGGTTAAAAATTAATCTAATTCGTAGAAAATTCAACAATTTTGTGAAAGGAATTTTTTTAAATTAGTTTTTTTGGGTATTGTTAGAATTTTTAATTCAAAAAGACGAATGATCAGAAAAACAGTTAAATTTTCTGACCAAAAAAGTGACTTTTTGCCAAAATTGTTCAATTTTCTACAAAGTCGATTAATTTATTACTAAATAGATGAGTTAAAAATTAATTTTTTTACTAGAAATATAACTATTCCCTTTTTGGTTAAAAATTGATCTTTCTTCAGTTGAAAATTCAAGCAGTTTGTTAAAAATTCGACTTTTATTGTACAAAATCATCTTTTTGATGAATAATTAAACCATTTGGTTGAAAATTCGTCTTTTATGGAAGAAATTTAATCTTCGTGGTTAAAAATGTATGTATTTTAATAAAATTTGCCTTTTTTGGTATAAAATTAATCTTCTTCGTAGAAAATTTATCTTTTTGATTAAAAATTAATTTCTTTGAATGAAAATTTAAATATTTTGTTGAAAATTAATTTTTTGTAAGTCAAAATTAAACTATTCCATTTTTTCTTAGAAAATTCATTTCTTTTATTGAAAATTAATCTTTCCAGTGACTTTTTGCTATAATGCTCTGCAAATTTCAAAGAATGAATCATTATTTAAACAATTTTGATAAACAAATCAAGAGTTTGGCTACTTTTTAAAGAATAGGCTCAATTTGTTTGCGGAATTAATAAAGAATGTTTTTTAAATACCTATTTCCTATGATACTTTAAAAATTTACAACAATTATTAATTATTTAAATAATTTCGATTACAAAATTTAAAGTTTGGCTATTTTTCAACGAAAAGGCTCAATTTTTTTGAAAATTAGATAAGAATATCTTTCCGGTGACATTTTTCTATAGTGCTCTGCAAATTTCAAAGAATTAATTATTATTTAATCAATGTTGATAAACAAATTAAGAGTTTGGAAATTTTTCAACGAGTAGGCTCAATTTGTTTACGGAATCAATAAAAAATGTTTTTCGGATAACTCTTTCCTATTTATATTCAGTACTTTGAAAATTTACAATAATTATTAATTATTTAAACATGTTTATCAAAATATCCAGAGTTTAGCTATTTTTCAAGGAATAGGCACAATTTGTTTACGGAGTCCATTAAGTATGTCTTTCCGAAGACTCTTTTTCTATGTTTCTTTACAAATTCAGATTTTGGCTATTTTCAACGAACAGGCTAAATTTTTTTATAGAATTAACCAAGAATATCTTTCCGATTACTTTTTTTCTATAATGCTATGCAAAGTCTTTCTGATGACTCTTTTTTATGTTGCTTTGTAAATTTATAAGAATTTATAATAATTTAAACAATTTTCATTAAAAAATTTAGAGTTTGGCTATTTTTTAACAAATAGGCTACACTTTTTTAACAGAATTCACTAAGAATATCATTCCGATGACTTTTTTGTATGATGCTTTGCAGATTTCCAAGAATTATTAATTACTTAAACAATTTTCATAAACAAATTGTGAGCTTGACCTTTTCTCAACGAATAGGATAAATTATTTCAGGATATCAAGAAAGAATGTGAATCGAATAACCATTTTCTACGATACTTTGCAAATATACAATAATTATTTCAACAATGTTCATAAACATATTCAGATTTTGGCTATTTTTCAAAGAATAGGCACAATTTGTTTACGGAGTCAACTAAGAATATCTTTCCGATGACTCTTTTCTATGTTGCTTTGTAAATTTACAATAATGTTTTACAATTTAAACAATTTTCATACAAAATTCAGAATTTGGTTATTTTTAAACAAATAGGCTCAATTTTTTTTGCAGAATTAACCAAGAATATCTTTCCGATGACTTTTTCTATGATGCTTTGCAAATTTACAATAATTATTAATTATTTCAACAAATTAAGAGTTCAGCCATTTTTCAATGAATGGGCTCAGTTTGTTTACGGGATCACCAAGAATGCATTTTCAATAACTCTTTTCCACGGTACTTTGAAAATTTTCAATAATTACTATTTATTCAAACAATTTTTATAAACATATTCAGAGTTTGGCTGTTTTTCAAGGAGCAGGCTCAATTTCAAGAGAACTAAATAAGAATATATTTCAGATGCCTTTTTCTGTATTGTTTTGAAAATTTACAAGATTTATTAATTATTTGAACAATTTTCATTAAAAAATTAAGAGTTTGGCTATTTCTGAAAGAATAGGCCCAATTTGTTTCCAGAATAGACAAAGAATGTATTTTCAATAACTATTTTCTACGATACTTTGCACATTTACAATAATTATTAATTATTTAAACAATGTTCATAAGCATATTCAGAGTTTGGGCATTTGTCAAGGAATAGACAAAATTTGTTTCCGGAGTCAACTAAGATTGTCTTTCCGATGCTCTTTTCTATGTTGTTTTGTAAATTTACAAGAATTATTAATTAAACAAATTTGATGAAAAAATAAGAATTTGGCTATTTTTCAACGAATAGGGTGAATTTTTTACAGAATTAACTAAGAATATCGTTCCGATGACTTCTTTCTATTATGCTCTTCAAATTTCCAAGATTTATTAATTATTTAAAATATTTTCATGAACAAATTAAGAGTTTGGCAATTTATCGAAGAAACCCTGCCGTCCAACCTCCTGCTCGACATTAATTGAAACCGAGGTTAAAACGCAGCGAATACACAACTCGGTCGTATACGTCGCAGATGGTCATCCATCCGAGTGCTATGCACGCTCGAAATGGCTTGACATCTGGACTCTTCTCGAGTCGAGATCATTTACTGTGTATTTCTATGAAAATTTGTACGCGCCGACATTTTATAGGTTTTTTTTCCGAAGTTGCATGAAAATGTTTAGAGTTGCACAATTATTTATTCTGCATCATCCATGCGAAGCCGTGTACAAATTAAAATCATTGAAGTAAAAATTAATGTAATGGTATTTTATTGAACTTCATTTCCAAATAAAATAATTGCATGCAAATAAATTGGTCTCGCGCGGAGCGCGCGTATGAGCCTCTAGTTTGGTTTAAAATTGATCTATTTAGTTGGAAATTGTCAAATTTCAATGTTTTCGAAAAATTGGAATAACTAAGGAATTAATCAACATTTTTCATCATTCTTTGGCTCTTCTTTTTCGTGAAAAAATTACCCTATTTCCCCTTTTGAGCTGATCCCTATTATAAATAAAATTAATATTTCCCTTAAGATTTGTCCAACGATTCATGAATTTTGACAATCCTACCTGAAAGTCCATAGCCAAGAATTTCAGCGTAAATTGGTGCTTTTCTTTCCAGTGCGTGATTTAAATCCTCCAGGACTAGAATTGCGGAACCTTCACCCATTACGAAACCGTCGCGATCTTCGTCGAAAGGACGCGAAGCTTCCTGAGGAAAATCGTTCCGAGATGTGCTGAGGGCCCGAAGGCGACAAAAAGCTGCGATTGCCAAGGGCGAGATACAAGCTTCTGCTCCTCCACATACCATTACATTTGTTTCGCCTCCTCGCACGAACCGGAAAGCATCGCCTGGAAAATTAAGAAAAAAATTGAATTCATTAAATTTTTTTTCAAAAAATCTGTTTAAACAAAATTAAAATCGTTCCTGGATTTTTATTTTTGAATATTAAAAACATAAAGTATTTGAAAATCCATGAAAAAGACCTTTTTTAATATTAGGAGTTTAAAATTTTTTTTGAACGAACTCTTAAAATTCTTTGGAATATTTTAAAATAATTAAAAAATTTTTAACCACTTTTTATACCTTTTCCATTTATCTACTTTTCTCCAACTGCCAATTCATGGATATTTTACACCCCGCCTGTTTACAACCGCAGTTTTTTTCTTAAAATCCCACCCCTATTTTAAAAAAAATGTTGTAAAAAATTAATTAAAAAAAAAATCGAATTTTCAATCGGTTGAATTCAACTTAAAGACTAGAATATTTAACTAAATATTTGAATTCTCAAACAAAATGGTGATTTTTCAAAACAGAAGATTAATTTTTTACTCAAAAAGACAAGTTTTCAATAAAATACATCAATTTTCCACAAAACAGTTGAATTTTCCACCTGATACTATACATTTTCAACAAAGAAAATCTTTTTTTACCAAATAGTTAAATTTTTAAGCAAAAGGTTGAATTTTCTACAAAATAGTTGACTTTTCAACAAAATATTTTAATTATCAACTAAAAAAAGGTCAGTTTTAAACCAAAAATGAAATAGCTACATTTTCAGTTTAAAAAAAATTAATTTTCAACAAAATAGTTGAATTTTCCAGAAAGAAGTTGGATTTTCCACCTGACAATATGAATTATGAACAAAAAAGTTGATTTTCTACCAAGTTGTTAATTTTTCAAACAAATAGTTTAAATTTTAACCAGATAGTTGATTTTTCTACCAAAATAGTTGAATTTTAACCAAACAGTTGCATTTTTTTACGAAAATAGATGGTATCTACGAAGATATAAATTTTCAAACAAAAAGACATCTTTTCTACAAAACAATTGAATTTAAAAAGAAGAGTTATTTTTCAACTATCTAGTTTAATTTTCTACCAAAATAGTTGAATTTTCAAACAAATATTTTAATTTTCAACTAAAAAAGATAAGTTTTTGAACCAAAAATGGAATAGTTATATTTTTAGTTTAAAAAATTAATTTTCAACAAAACAAAACTAATTTTCTATTAATTAAAATGAATCCAAAAATGGATTTTTAACAAAATAGATAAATACATAGCCAAAAACATAAATTTTCAAAAAACAAGATTTATTTTTTACCCTAAAAGACGAATTTTCAAACATAATATATGAATTTTCCATAAAACAGTTGAATTTTCCAACCGCGCGATGAATTTTCAAGAAAAAAGTTCATTTTCTAACAAGTAGTTAATTTTTTTAAATAAATAATTTAATTTTTAACCAAATAGTTCAATTTTCTACTAAAATAGTTGAATTTTCAACCATGAAACTAAAAAAGATAAGTTTTCAACCAAACATGTAATAGTTACATTTTTAGTTTAAAAAATTAAATTTCAACAAAAGAAAACGAATTTTCTATTAGTTAAAATGAATCCAAAAATGGATTTTTAACAAAATAGTTCAATACACAGCCAAAAACATAAATTTTCAAAAAATAAGATTAATTTTCTACCCGAAAAGACGAATTTGTAACAAAATATATGAATTTTCCACAAAACAGTTGAATTTTCCAAACGCACTATGAATTTTAAAGAAAAAAGTTAATTTTCTAACAAGTAGTTAATTGTTCAAATACATCATTCAATTTTTAACCAAATAGTTCAATTTTCTACTAAAATAGTTGATTTTCAACTATTAACCATAAGTTTTCAACTATAAAAGATAAATTCTCATCCAAAAATGGCATAGTTATATTTTCAGTTAAAAAAAATTAATTTTCAACAAAAAAAACGAATTTTCTTTTAGTTAAATTGAATAAAAAAAGACGAGTTTAAAAAAAAAGTTAAATCCATAGCCAAAACGATAAATTTTCAAGAAAGAAGATTAATTTTGTACCCAAAAAGACGAATGCTCTAGAAAATAGAAGAATTTTCCACAAAACTGTTGAATTTTCAACCCGACACTATGAATTTTAAACAAAAAAGTAGATTTTCTACAAAGTTGTTAATTTTTCAAACAAATAGTTTAATTTTTAACCAGATAGTTGATTTTTCTACCAAAATAGTTGAATTTTCAACCACACAGTTGCATTTTTCACGAAAACAGATGGTATCTACGACGATATGAATTTTCAAACAAAAAGACATATTTTCTACAAAACAATTGAATTTAAAAAGAAGAGTTATTTTTCAACTATCTAGTTTAATTTTTTACCAAACTGTTGAATTTTCAAGTCAAAAAGACGATTTTTGAGAAAGAAGTTGAATTTTCAAACCAACACCAAATAGTTGAATTTTCTACCAAAATAGTTGAATTTTCAACCAAATATTTTATTTTTCAACTAAAAAAGATAAGTTTTCAGCCAAAAATGGAATAGTTACATTTTTAGTTTAAAAAATTGATTTTCAACAAAACAAAACGAATTTTCTATTAGTTAAAATTAACCAAAAAAAAAATAATTTTTAACAAAACAGTTAAATACACAGCCAAACAGGTGAATTTTTAAAAAATAAGATTAATTTTCTACCCGAAAAAACGAATTTTCAAACAAAATATATGAATTTTCCATAAAACAGTTGAATTTTCCAACCGCGCTATGAATTTTCAAGAAAAAAGTTAATTTTCTAACAAGTAGTTAATTTTTCAAAAAAATAATTTAATTTTTAATCAAATAGTTCAATTTTCTACTAAAATAGTTGAATTTTCAACTGTGAAACAAAAGTTTTGAACTTAAAAAGGTAAGTTTTCAACCAAAATGGAATTATTAAATTTTCAGTTAAAACAATTATAAAAAAAAAATCTACCAAGTAGTTAATTTTTCAAATACATAGTTGAATTTTCAACCAAAAAAATGAATTTTCAACCAAACGGTTGTATTCTTGACATAAAAATATGGTATCTACGAAGATACGAATTTTCAAAAAAAAAGACGTATTTTCTACAAAACAATTGAATTTAAAAATAAAAGTTAATTTTCAACTATATAGTTTAATTTTCTACCAAACTGTTGAATTTTCAAGCCAAAAGACGATTTTTTTACAAAGCAGTTGAATTTTCAAACCGACACCAAATAGTTGAATTTTCAACTAAATATTTTAATTTTCAACTAAAAAAGATAAGTTTTCAACCAAACATGTAATAGTTACATTTTTAGTTTAAAAAATTAAATTTCAACAAAACAAAACGAATTTTCTACTAGTTAAAATGAATCCAAAAATGGATTTTTAACAAAATAGTTAAATACACAGCCGAAAACATAAATTTTCCAAAAATAAGATTAATTTTCTACTCGAAAAGACGATCTTTTAACAAAATATATGAATTTTCCTCAAAACAGTTGAATTTTCCACCCGCACTATGAATTTTCAAGAAAAAAGTTAATTTTCTAACAAATAGTTAATTTTTCAAATACATAATTTAATTTTTAACCAAATAGTTAAATTTTCTACTAAAATAGTTACATTTTCAGTTTAAAAAAATTAATTTCCAACAAAAAAAAACGAATTTTCTTTTAGTTAAATTGAATAAAAAAACACAAATTTAAAGAAAATAGTTGAATCCACAGCCAAAAATATAAATTTTCAAAAAAGAAGATTAATTTTTTTACCCAAAAAGACGAATGCTCAACAAAATAGATGAATTTTCCACTAAACTGTTGAATTTTTAACCAGACACTATGAATTTTAAACAAAAAAGTAGATTTTCTACCAAGTTGTTAATTTTTCAAACAAATAGTTTAATTTTTAACCAGATAGTTGAATTTTCTACCAAAATAGTTGAATTTTCAATCAAATAGATAAATTTTCAACCAAACGGTTGCATTTTTTGTTTACAAAAAAAGATGGCATCTACGAAGATATGAATTTTCATACAAAAAGACATATTTTCTACAAAACAATTGTTTTTAAAGAAAGTTAATTTTCAACTATGTATATAGTTTAATATTCTACCTAAAAGATGAATTTTTCAACTAAAAAGATGAATCTTTTCAAACAGAAATGGTGAATTCTCAACGAATAGTATAACTGATGATATTTCAACCAAAACAAACTTTAATTTTAAACAAAAACAATTGAATGTAATAAAAAATACGAATTTTTTAGTTAAAAATTCAACTATTTGATTAAAAATTTATCTTTTTTCGTTGAAAATCCATATATTTTTGAAAATTTGTGTTTTTCGTATAAACTTATTCTTCTTAGTTAAAAATTAATCTTTTTCATTGAAAATTCATCTCTTTGGTTCCAAATTGAACTATTTCGTCGAAAATTCGTATTCTTTTATTGCATTCGATTGCTTTTGTTTAAAATTAAAATCTGTTTTGGTTGAAATATCAACTATACTTTTCATCGAGAATTCAACTTTCTTGTTTTCAAATTCAACTAACTGTTTGAAAGTTGAACTACTTTGTTAAAACCCAATTCTTTTGTAAAGATTCATCTTTTTAGTTAAAAAATTCCATTTTTGGTTGGAAATTTATATTTTTAATTGAAAATTGATATTTTGTATTGGAAAACTCAACTATTTTTGTAGAAAATTCATCTATTTTATTGAAAATTTGTCTTTTTGGATATCAAATTAATCTTCTTTTTTAAAAATGCATCTTTTTAGCTGTGGATTAAACTATTTTTATAAAAATTAGTCTTTTTTCGTTCAATTTAACTAGTAGAACATTCTATTTTTGGATGAAAACTCATCTTTTTTAGTTCAAAACTTATCTTTCTTAGTTAAAAATTCAACAATTTGTGGTAGATAATTCAACTATTTTGTCAAAAATTAAACCATTTGTTTAAACAATTAACTACTTGGTACAAAATTTATTTTATTTATTGTTAAAAATTAATTTTCTAAACTGAAATTGTGACTGTTCCATTTTTGGTTGAAAACTAACTTTTATTAGTTGAAAACTTATCTTTTTTATTAAAAAACTTATCTTTCTTAGTTAAAAATTCAAATATTTTAGTAGAAAATTTAACGATTTGGTTAAAAATTAAAGTATTTGTTTGAAAAATTAACTACTCTGTGAAAAATTAACTTTTTTGTTGAAAAGTCATAATATCAGGTGGAAAATTCAACTGTTTTGTGAAAAATTAATTTATTTTGTTGAAAAAAAGTCTCTTTGGGTACAAAATTAATTTTCTTTTTTGAAAATTCATTATTTTGGCTGTGGATTCAACTATTTTATTAAAAATTCGTCTTTTTCAGTTCAATTGAACTAGTCGAAAATTCGTTTTTTTGTAAATTAATTTTTTTAATTGAAAATGTAACCATTTCATTTATGGTTTAAAACTTATCTTTTTTTATTTTAAAATTTAACTATTCTAGTAGAAAATTAAACTTTTTGGTTAAAAATTTAACTATATATTTGAAAAATGAACTATTTAGTAGAAAATTAATTTTGTTGTTGAAAATTCAGCGTCGGGTGAATAATTCAATTGTTTTGTGGAAAATTCGCCTTTTTGAGTGAAAAATTAATCTTCTGTTTTGAAAAATCATCATTTTGGTTGAAGATTCTTCTTTATTCATAATGTGTCCCCTAAGGGTTTACATGACTTCC
>CAKNYM010045883.1:49367-61138 GCA_932195095.1 Andricus curvator | reverse complement strand
TGGAAAAACTGGAATAAAATAATCAATTAGATTAATTAAATTTAAAAAAAATGTAAACTTAGGAAGATTTCGAGAATTCGAAGCTTTTTAAGAACTTTGAAAGGCTTCAAGGAAATAAAAAAAAACTTTTTTTGATATTCCTGGGAAAACTTTTAATGACTTTTTATTTTGATAAAATACTTCTTAAAGAAAAATTAAGAAGGTATCAAAACATTTCAAACGATTTCTACAAATTTCGAAAATACCTGGAAGATTTAGGGGCAATTTTTTCAATTATGAGATATTTAAAAAAATTTTAGGAATAGTTCGAGTAACTTTAAAATATATTTATCTTCCAAAGTTCTAAAAGTCCTAAATATCTTTTAAACTGACTCGAATTTTTCCTAAAATTTTACAAAATTTGAAAATAAAAAAAATTTGTTTTTTTTTGGCATATCTGAAATCTTAAAAAAAATTTAATTTTCTCAAGAATCTTAGGGAAATTGTATATTCACTTAACCTTAAAAATAAATTTATTTATCCTCTCAAATTACAATTTATGTGATTTTTTTTTCTTTCTTGACTACGAAACTTTCTTTGGTTCAAAATTGAACTATCTGGTTGAAAATTCGTCTTTCGGGTTTGAAAATTTATCTGTTTTTGTTGAGAATTCCATTATTTTGTTAAAAAGTCGTATTTTTGGTTAAAAAATGTAACTGGTAAAATTTAATTTTTTTTTTGGTTTAGGATTCAGATATTTTGTTGACAATTTCCCTTCATTAGGATAAATTTAACTGTTTTATTATTTGAAATTAAAATCTTTTTTAGTTGAAATATCATTTATGTTTTTCATAAAGTCGATTAAAATTTTAATCTACGCTTTTATTATTTAAATTAACCTGTAAAGTTTATACACTCTGTAAGTATGTTATTTACGTGAATAGTTTAAATGTTAAAAATTAAAATTTTATTCAGAGGTATTCAGAGGCCTGAGAGATTTTTTTAAGTTTTAAGTAGTTATCTGGAAAAGCCCAGTTTTTCTCTACTAATTCATTGAAAAATCAAGAGTACACATTCGCACGCGGGCGTAGCGCACTTTTGCTACTTGTCCAATTATTAAAAAGCGCATGGGGTCATTTTCGATTAATTCTCGAACCATCTCGAAATTACTCGAAACAATGTAAAACTATTGTTGTCGCGAAACCCGCATTTATGATTGGATGAAGCTGTCGTTCCTTTTTTTCCCGTTTCAAATAAAAAGTCTGCAAAATTCAGGCTTATGAGAAATTTAAGGTTATTTAAATAATATATTCAATAATAATAATCAATGGAACAAAGTTAATCCATACTTCAATATACAAACTGTAATAAAGTGTAGATTTTTGAAGATTTCAAGAGTAAAGAAACTCTTTAAGAACTTTAAAAGGTTTTAAGATAATAATTTAAAAAATCCTTGAAAATTTCAACTGATTCTTTATTAAAAAAAAATTAATTTTAAGAGAAAATTGACAAAGATTTCAAAACATTTTTAATTATTTCTTAAAATTTCGAAAAATAATATTAGTCATTTTAAAACGAACTTTTTCAATTAGCAAGATTACAAAGTTTTATAAAAAAAATTCTGCCAAGTTGAGTAGACATTTAGAAGTTTCAAAAAGATGCAAAATTAATTATAAACTTGAAAACATTTCAAAGAAGTTAGAAGAAAACGTACATTTCTGAATATTTGGAAATAAAAATTTTTAAACTTCTTAGGGTTTTTGAAAGGTTTCGCGATAATTAAAAATATTTCTTAAAATTCGTGGGATAATTTGAACTGATTTTTTATCTTGAAAAATTAATGTTAAGAGAATATTTAAAAACATTTTAAAAGATTTAACAAGATGTCCAAAATTGTCATAATAGAATCTGGATGTTTTGAAGACATTTTTTTTAATTTCACAGAATGTTAAGAAAAATTTTAGAAAAATTCGAATACTTTTAAAAGATATTTAAAAAGTTTAAAAGTTTTGGAAATCATTAAAAAAAAGAAATAATTTGTAATTTGAAGATATTTCCAAAAACTTAAAACGAAAAGTAAATTTTTTGAAGATTTCAAAAAGACATTCCTGGGAAAATTTTTAATGACTTTTTATTTTGAAAAATCAATTTTTAAAGAGAATTTAAAAAGTTATAGATACGATTTAAAAGATTTCTACGAATGTCGAAAATATCTGAAAGATTTAAGGACATTTTTTTTTAATTTTCGAATATTTTTCAAAATTTTAGGAATATTTCGAATCAGTTTAAAAGATATTTATCTTCAAAACATCTTAAATATCTTTTAAACAGACTCGAATCTTTTCTAAAATTTTGCAAAATCCTGAAAGATAAAAAATTATACTTTTTCGACATATCTGAAATCGTAAAAAAAAAATCAATTTTCTCAGGAATGTAAACTGATTTTTTATTTTGAACATGTTTAAGAGAAACTTGACAGAGATTTCAAAAGATTTTAAATAGTTTTCTAAAATTTCGAAGAAGAATGGGAAAGATTTTCAAGCAAAATCTTTCAGTTAGCAAGATTACAAAGATTTATAAAAAAAGGGAGTAAGTTTATGACATTTCGAAATTTTAAAAAGATTAAAAATTAATTTAAAAGTTGAAAATATTTCAAAATTTGTAAAAAATGTACATTTTTGAATATTTGGAAAAAATGTTGTAGCTTCTTAAGGATTTTGAAAGGATTCACGATAATAAAAAAATTTTCTTAAAATTCATAGGAAAATTTAAACTGATTCTCTGTTTTGAATAAATAATTTTAAGAGAGTATTTAAAAACATTTTGAAAGATGACAATATATTTAAAAATATTACAAAAGATTTCTAAATTCGTCATAACAAATTCTGGAAGATTTTAAGGAAATTTTTGTAATTTTTCCAAATTTAAGAAAATTTTTTGAACAATTCGAATTATTTTAAAAGATCAGATAATTTGAAAATATTTCAAAAAATTTAAAACAAAATTAAATTTTTGACGATTTCGAAAAAAATGTCGAAGCTTTTTAAGAAGTTTAAAAAGCTTCAAGAAAATAAACAAACTTTCTTAAAATATCTGGGAAAATTTAGACTGATTTTTTATTTTGAAAATGAATTTTAAGAGAAAATTGACAAAGATTTCAAATGATTTTAAATGATTTTCTAAAGTTTCGAAAAAGAATGGAAAAGGTTTTCAAGCAAAATCTTTCCATTAGCAAGATTGCAAAATTTGTATACAAAATTTGAAAGGTTTCACGATAATAAAAAATATTTCTTACAATTCATGGGATAATTTAAACTGATTTTTTATTTTAAAAGATTAATTTTAAGATAATATTTAACAAACTTTTTAACATTTCAAAAGATTTCCAAAATTGTCAAAACGCAGAATCTAGAAGATTTGGAGGCAAGTTTTTTAATTTTTCAGCATTTCAAGAAAAATTTTGGAAGAATTCGAAGAATTTAAAAAGATATTTGGAAGGTTTAAAAGTTTTTAAATAGTTAAAAAATGATTTTAAGTTTGAAAAGATTTCCAAAAATTTTTAATAAAATGTAAATTTTTGAAGATTTCGAAGCTTTTTAAGATGTTTGAGAGGTTTCAAAAAAATATAAAAAAATCCTTGAGATTCCTGAGAAAACTTTTAATTGATTTTTTTTTTTAAATTAATTTTTAAAGAAAATTTGAAAACGTTTCAAAATATTTCAAAATATTATTATAATTTCAAAATATTCCTACAAATTTTGAAAATATCTGGAAGATTTAAGGGCAATTTTTTTAATTTTGTAAGATTTTTCAAAATTTGAGGAATATTTCGAGTCAGTTGGAAACTACTAAAAGTCCTAAATATCTTTCAAACTGACTCGAATTTTTCCTAAAATTTTTCAAAAACCTGAAAAATAAAAAAATATACTTTTTCGAAATATCTGGAAGCTTCAAAAAAGTTTTGAATTTTGTCAAGAATCTTGGGCAAATTATATATTTATTTAACTTTAAAAATAAATAAACTTGAAAAAGGAATGTTTGGTTGAGATTTTTATTCTGTATTTTAAATTATTTATTCCACAAAACTAATAATTTGAGTGAATTTTTTTTTCTTTCATGACTGAACAATCTTTTTTAACATAAAATTTGAACTATTTCGTTGAAAATTCGTCTTTTTTTGGTAGAAAATTCTCCTATTTCATTTAAAATGTAAATTTGTGTTAAAAATCTGTCTTTTTTGGCATGAATTTTACTATTTTTTATTTGAAATTAAAATATTTTTTGTTTGAAATATCATTTATGTTATATAAATGATATATTTAATAATTTAATAATGATAATAATCATTGGAACAAAGGTCTTCAACACTTTGAAATACAAAAGTTAATGTTTTTCGTTTAAGAAATATAACGTAGAAAAGTATCTGTTAATTGCTAAAGATTTCCTAATTTTTTAGTTACAAATATTTTAAATACATTACAATTTCCAAGAGTTCATAAAAATGTGTTGATTTATTTTAAATTTTTAATTCAAGTTTCTTAATCTTAAAAAAATTTTATTGCTGATCCACAAAGTTAAACATCTCTTTCGAGATTTCCCAAAACATGCATGCGCGCGCGTAGCGCGCTTTTGCTTCTTGTCCAATTATTAAAAAGCGCATGGGGCCAGTTTCGATTATTTCTCGAACCATCTCGAAATAACTCGAAACAATTTAAAAATATTGTTGTCCGGAAACTCGTTTTTGTGATTGGATGAAGCTATCGTTCCTTTTTTCCCGTTTAGAATGAAAAGTCTGCAAACTTCAGGCTTATGACAAATTTAAGGTTATTTAAATAATATATTCAATAATAATAATCAATGGAATAAAGTTGTTCCGTACTTCAATATACAAATTGTAATGTGTAGATTTATGAACATTTTAAAAGTGAAGAAGCTCTTTAAGATTTTAAAAAGGTTTTAAGATAATAACAAAAATCCTTGAAAAATTTAAACTGATTCTTTATTAAAAAAAATTAATTTTAAGAGAAGATTGACAAAGATTTCAAAACATTTTAAATTATTTCTTAAATTGTCGAAAAATAATATTGGTCATTTTAAAAGCGAACTTTTTCAATTAGCAAGATTAAAAAGTTTTATAACCAAATTCTGTCAAGTTGAGGAGACATTTAGAAGTTTGAAAAAGATGCAAAATTAATTTTAAACTTGAAAACATTTCAAAAAAGTTAGAAGAAAACGTACATTTTTGAATATTTGGAGTTAAAAATTTTAAAACTTCTTAGGCTTTTTGAAAGGTTTCGCGATAATTAAAAATATTTATTAAAATTCGTCGGATAATTTGAACTTATTTTTTATCTTGAAAAATTAATGTTAAGAGAATATTTAAAAAGATGTTCAAAATTGTCATAACAGAATCTGGAAGTTTTGAAGACATTTTTTTTTAATTTTTCAGAATGTTAAGAAAAATTTTAGAAGAATTCGAATAATTTTAAAAGATATTCAAAACGTTCAAAAGTTTTGGAAAAAAAAAAAATAATTTGTAATTTGAAGATATTTCCAAAAACTTAAAATGAAAAGTAAATTTTCAAAAATTTCAAAAAGAGATTCCTGGAAAAATTTGGAATGACTTTTTATTATTCAAAATTTTAGGAATAGTTCGAATCAGTTTAAAAGATTCATCTTTTTCATCTTTTTGAAAAATTTAATCTTCAAAACTTCTAAAAGTCCTAAATATCTTTTCAACAGACTCGATTTTTTTCTAAAATTTTGTAAAATCTTGAAAAATAAAAAAATTATACTTCTTCGACATATCTGAAATGGTAACAAAAAATCAATTTTCTCAAGAGTATAAACTGATTTTTTATTTTGAACATTTTTAAGAGAAAGATTTTCAAGCAAAATCTTTCAGTTAGCAAGATTACAAAGATTTATAAAAAATGCAAGTAAGTTTATGACATTTCGAAATTTCAAAAAGATTCAAAATTAATTTAAAAGTTGAAAATATTTCAAAAGTTTTAAAAAGTGTACATTTTTGAATATTTGGAAAAAAATTTTGTAGCTTCTTAAGGATTCTGAAAGGATTCACGATAATAAAAAAAATTTCTTAAAATTCATGGGAAAATTTTAACTGATTCTTTGTTTTGAATAAATAATTTAAAGAGAATATTTAAAAACATTTTAAAAGATGACAAAATATTTTAAAAGATTGCAGAAGGTCTCTATATTCGTCATAATAGATTCTGGAAGACTTTAAGGCAATATTTCAGAATTTTAAGAAAATTGCTGTAAAAAATTTAATTATTTTAAAA
Source organism: Andricus curvator (assembly GCA_932195095.1). Lineage (NCBI taxonomy): Eukaryota > Metazoa > Arthropoda > Insecta > Hymenoptera > Cynipidae > Andricus > Andricus curvator. Next base: position 54,854 of record CAKNYM010045883.1, on the reverse strand, counting down.
GATAAGATCCTGGGAAAATTCAAACGAATTTTTTAGTGTGAAAATAAATTTTAAGAGAAAATTGACAAAGATTTCAAAAGATTTGAAATTATTTTCTGAAATTTCGAAAAAGAATGGGAACGATTTTCAAAAACAAATCTTTCCATTAGCAAAATTTCCAAATTTTATACAAAATTTGAAAAAAAAATTTCAAAGATTTCACGATAATAAAAAATATTTCTCATAAATCATGGGCTAATTTAAATTGATTATTTATTTTGAAAAATTAATTTTAAGATAATGTTAAACAAATTTTTAATTTCAAAAGATTTCTAAAATTGTCAAAACAGATTCTGGAATATTTTAAGGCAATTTTTGTAATCTTTCAGAATGTTAAGAAATTTTTTGAAAAAATTCGAATAATTTTAAAAGATATTCAGAAGGTTTAAAATTTTCGGAAATAGTTGAAAAAATAATTAAAAATTTGAAAATATTTCAAAAAATTTTAAACAAAATGTAAATTTGTAAGATTTCGAAAAAAATATCAAAGCTTCTCAAGAAGTTTGAAAGGCTTCAAGAAAATAAAAAAACCTTTTTTAAAATATTTGAGAAAATTTAAACTGACTTTTTATTTTGAAAATTAATTTTGAGAGAAAATTGACAAAGATTTCAAAATATTTTAAATTATTTTATGAAATTTCGAAAAAGAATGGGAAAGATTTTAAAGCAAAATCTTTCCATCAGCAAGATCGTAAAATTTTATGAAAAATTTGAAGAAAAGAAATTTCAAAAGGTTTCACGATAATAAAAAATGTTTCTCATAATTCGTGGGATAATTTAAACTGATTTTCTATTTTTTTTAAAGTAATTTTAAGATAATATTTTTAAAAAATTTTAACATTTCAAAAGATTTCTAAAATTGTCAAAATAGAATCTGGAAGATTTGAAGGCAAGTTTTTTAATTTTTCAGAAATTCAAGAAAAATTTTGGAAGAATTCAAAGGATTTTAAGAGATATTTAGAAGGTTTAAAAGGTTTCAAAATGGTAAAAAGTGATTTTAAGATGGAAAAGATTTCCAAAAATTTTTAACAAAATGTAAATTTTGGAAGATTTCGAACAAAATTTTAAAGCATCTTAAGAAGTTTAAAAGGCTTCAAGAAAATAAAAAAGCTTCCTTAAAATTCCTGGAAAAATTTAAACTGAATTTTTATTTTGAAAATAAATTTTAAGAGAAAATTGACAAAGATTTTAAAATTGTTCAAATTATTTTCGAAAATTTCAAAAAATCTTTTCATTAGCAAGATTAAAAAATTTGAAAGCAACATTTGAACTGACTTTTTATGTTGAAAAAGAAATTTTAAGAGAAAATTGAAAAATATTTCAAAACATTTTTATTTATTTTCTAAAATTTCGAAAAAAAATGTGGACGATTTTGAAGCAAAAATGTTCAATTAGAAAGATTACAAAGTTTCATACAAAATTCGAGTAAGTTTAAGAGATATCAGGAGTTTTAAAAATATTCAAGATTAATTTAAAACTTAAAAAGATTTTTTTAAACTTAAAAAAATGTACATTTTTGAATATTTATAAAGAAAATTTTTTAAACTTTTAAGAAATTTTGAAAGGTTTCGGGACAATAAAAAATATTTCTTAAAATTCGTGGGATAATTTGAACTGAACTTTTATCTTGAAAAATTAATTTAAAAAAATATTTAAAAACATTTGAAAAGATTAAAAAAGATGTCCGAAATTGTCATAACAGAATCTGGAAGTTTTGAAGATATTTTTTTTTAATTTTTCGAATCAGTTTAAAAGATATTCATCTTTAAAACTTCTAAATGTCCTAAATATCTTTTAAACAGGCTAGAATTTTTTCTGAAATTTTGCAAAATCCTGAAAAATAAAAAAATTATGAAATTTGAAAATATTTCAAAAAATTGAGAACAGAATGTAAATTTTTAAAGTTTCCGAAAAAAATGTCGAAGCTTTTGAAGAAGTTTAAAAGGCTTCAAGAAAATAAAAAAACTTTCTTAAAATTCCTGGGAAAATTTAAACTGCTTTTTCATTTTGAAAATAAATTTTAAGAGAAAATTGACAAAGATTTTAAGAGATTTCAAATTACTTTCTAAAATTTCGAAAAAGAATGGGCAAGATTTTCAAGCAAAATCTTTCCATTAGCAAGATTGCAAAATTTTATACAAAATTTTTAAAAAGTTTCAAGATCATAAATAATATATCTCATAATTCATGGGATAATTTAAACTGACTTTTTATTTTTTTAAATTAATTTTAAGATAATATTTTTTTTTTTAATTTAACATTTCAAAACATTTCCAAAATTGTCAAAGCAGAATCTGGAAAATTTGAAGGCAAGTTTTTTAATTTTTCAGAATTTCAAGAAAAATTTTGGAAGAATTAAAAGATATTTAGAAGGTTTACAAGTGTTGAAATTGGTTGAAAAATGATTTTAAGTTTGAACACATTTTCAAAAATATTTAACAAAATGTAAATTTTTGAAGATTTGCAAAAAAATGTCGAAGCTTTTTAAGAAGTTTGAGAGGTTTCAAGAAAATAAAAAAATTTCTTGAGATTCCTGGGAAAATTTTTAATCACTTTTTTTTGAAAAATTAATTTTTTTTTAATTTGAAAAAGTTTCAAAATATTATTATAAAATCAAAATATTTCTTTCTACAAATTTCCAAAATATCTGGAAGATTTAAGGGCAATTTTTTTAATTTTGAAAGATTTTTCAAAATGTTAGGAATATTTCGAGTCAGTTTAAGAGATATTTATCTTCAAAAGTTCTAAAAGTCCTAAATATCTTTCAAAGTGACTCGAATTTTTCATAAAAATTTTCAAAATCCTGAAAAATAAAAAATTATACTTTTTCGAATCATAGGAAAATTATATATTTATTTAACTTTTAAAACAAATGAATAAATAAACTTAAAAAAGAAATTTTTGTTCGAGATTTTTTTTTTGTATTTTTAATTATTTATCCCAAAAAAATGATAATTTGGGTGAATTTTTTTCCTTTCATGGATGAAAAATCTTTTTCATGATAAAATTTGAACTATTTTGTTGTAAATTCGTCTTTTAGGATTGAAAATTAATCTGTTTTTGTTGAGGATTCCACTATTCTGTTGAAAACTTGTATTTCCCGGCTAAAAATGCAACTGATTACAAATTAATCTTTTTTTACTGAGGATTCAACTACTTTGTTAAAAATTCCTTTTTTTTTTTACTAAATATTCATCATTTCAGTAAAAAATGCATCTTTTTTTGTTGAAATATCATTTATGTTATGTTAAATATCATTAATGATATTCCTGGAAAAGATTTAATATCTTTATTTTGAGAAATTAATGTTTAAAGAAAATTTAAATATGTTTCACAACATTTCGAAAGATTTCTACAATTGTAAAAAAAATCTGGAAGATTTAAGGGCAATTTTTTTTGATGTTCAAAGATTTTTCAAAATTTTAGGAATTATTCGGGTCAGTTTAAAAGATATTTATTTTCAAAACTTCTAAAAGTCCTAAATATCTTTTAAACTGACTCGAGTTTTTACTGAAATCTTGCAAAATCCTGTAAAATAAAAAGTTATACTTTTTCGACATATCTGAAATCTTCAAAAATCTTTTTGAATTCCTTCAAGAATCTTATGAAAATGATATTTCTGTAACATCAAAAAACAAATGAACAAATAAACCTAAAAATACATATTTTTTCGAAATTTGTGAGTTGCATTCAAAACTATTAATCCCCTCAAATTGTAATTTGGGTAAATTTTTTTTCCTTGACTAAAAAACTTTTTTTTATTTAAAAATTTAACTATTTGGTTAAAATTTTTTAAAATGAAAATTCAACTACATATTTGGTTGAAAGTTTATATTTTTTTGTTAAAAATTCATCACTTTTGTTGAAAATCGATTTATTTAATTTATTAAAAATTCCTCTTTTTTGGTTGAAAATTCAACTATTTGACTGACAATTCATGTTTTTTTATTGAAAACTCATCACGCTGGTTGAAAATTTAACTATCTGGTTGAAAATACATCACTTTGGTTGAAAATTGAATTATTTTGTGGAAAATTCTTCTCTTGTTTTTTGTTGAAAATTCTACTATTTGATTGAAAATTTATATTCCTTGTTGAAAATTCGTATTTTTTATGGAAAATTAATCTTCTTGGCTGAAAATGTATCGTTTTTAGTTGAAAATTTAACTATCTGATTGAAAATTTATCTTTTTTATTAAAATTTTTGTTATAAATTCATCATATTGGTTGAAAATTGAATTATTTCGTAAAAAATTCCTTTTTTTTGGATTGAAAATTCAAATATTTGTTTGCAAATTTGTCTATTTTTGTTTAAAATTCAACTGTTTAGTTGAAAACTGATCTTTTTCAGTTGAAAATTCAACTATTTCGTTTGAAGTTGATCTTTTTAGTTGAAAATTGATCTTTTTGGTTGAAAATTCATCGCTTTGGATGCAAATTGAATTTTTTTGTTAAAAATTCTTTTTTTTTTGTTGAAAATTAAACTATTTGATTAAAAATTTATGTTCCTCGTTGAAAACTCATCACGATGGTTGAAAATTTAACTACATATCTGGTTGAAAATACATCAATTTGGTTGAAAATTGAATTATTTTGTGGAAAATTCTTTTTTTTTTGGTTGAAAATTCAACTATTTGGTTGAAAATTTATATTCCTGGTTGAAAATTCGTATTGCTTATGGAAAGTTAATCTTCTTGACTGAAAATTTATCGTTTTTAGTTGAAAATTTTTTTTTTTCTATTTTTTTTTTCTTTTTCTTTTCTATTTTTAAAATTTATCTTTTTGTTAAAAATTCATCATATTGGTTGAAAATTTAATTATTTTGAAATTTAAGAATTTTAAATTAGATTAAAATCAAATTCAAAATCCCATTTAACGTCCAATAATCAAGTTAATGTATAGAATTCATGAAAATAAAACAAGAATTCAACGATCAAATTTGGACAAACACCACAAAATGCTCCTATTGCAATTCCTAAAAACAAAGAAATTTATTTCTTTGCACAAAAATAAAAAAGAGGAAAGAAAAAAAAAAGACTCAAGAAATAAAAAAGAGAAGAAAGGGGATGTGGTTGGCTGCCTTATCATTTTTCTTTCCTCTTTTTTATTTTTGTGCAAAGAAACAAATTCCTTTGTTTTTAGGAATTGCAATAGGAGCATTTTGTGGTGTTTGTCCAAATTTGATCTTTGAATTCTTGTTTTATTTTCAGGAATTCTATACATTAACTTGATTATTGGACGTTAAATGGGATTTTGAATTTGAATTATTTTGTTAAAAATTCCTTTTTTTTAATTCAACTGTTTGGTTTAGATTTGGTCTTTTTTGGTTGAAAATTCAACTGTTTGGTTGAAAAGTTATCTTTTTTAGTTAAAAATTCAACTATTTGGTTGAAAGTTGATCTTTTTAGTTGAACATTCAACTTTTTGGTAAAAAATTCATCACTTTGGT
>CAKNYM010045883.1:22548-34367 GCA_932195095.1 Andricus curvator | reverse complement strand
TTGCAACCAAAAATCGAATAGTTCAGTTAAAACAAAATAATTTTCTGCAAAAAAAAAGAAACAATTTTCAATAAAATCCTCAACCAAAACAAATAAATTTTAATCAAACAGTTGCATTTTTAACTAAAAAATATGAAATTTCAAACCAAAAAGACGAATTTTAAACTAAAAAAAGACGAATGAGTAACAAAACATTTGAATTTTCAACTAAAAAGATAAATTTTCAACCAAGAAGATTAATTTCCCATAAAAAAAGATGAATTTTCAACTAAGAACATAAATTTTCAACCAATCAGTTGAATTTTCAACTGAAAAGGATAACTTTTAAACCAAACAGTTTAATTTTCAACAAAAACAGATACATTTTCAACCATCAAAAAGATTTTAATTAAATAGTTAAATTTTCAACCAAAATGATGAATTTTCAACTGAAATGATGAATCTTTAACTACAATAATTGAAATTTTTACGAAAAAGATGAATTTTCAATTAGATAGTTGCATTTTCAACTAAAAAAGATAAATTTTCCATAAAAAAAGATGAATTTTCAACAACAAAAATAATTCAATTTGCAACTAAAGTGAGGAATTTTTAAACAAAAAGATGAATTTTCAACCAAGAAGATTAATTTTTTATAAAAAAAGTCAAATTAAAAAAAAACATGAAGTTTCAACTAGAAAAGATAAACTTTAAACCAAAAATGGAATAGTTGAAATTTCCACCAACAAAATTTTAATTGTAAATCAAAAACAGAAGGAATTTTCAACCAAAAAGATGAATTATTAACTAAAATGATGAATCTTTAAGTGGAATAGTTTAATTTTAAACCAAAGAAGATGAATTTTCAACTGGAATGATGAATCTTTACCTGCAATATTTGAATTCATAACCAAAAATGAAAATTTTCTACCAAGAAGATTAATTTTCTATAAAAAAATACGAATGTAAAAAACATGAATCTCCATCCAAATAGTTCAATATTTCAATGAAAAAGATATATTTTCAACCAAACAGTTGAATTTAGAAAAGAGACCAATTTTCAACGCAAAATAGAATAGTTAAATTATCAGTTAAAAAAATTAATTTTCAGCCGAAAAAATCGATTTTTCAACAAAATAGTTAAATTTTTAACCAAAGTGATAAATTTTAAATTAAAATGATGAACTTTGAACTGGTATAGTTGAATTTTTAACCAAAATAAAAAGGTAAATTTTCAACCAAAAATATTAGCTTAATAATTTTTGACAAGTTAGTTCAACTTTCAACCCAACAGTTGAATTTTCAACCAAAAAAGATAAATTCTCAACAAAAAATGTAATAGTTGATGTTTCAACCAAAAAATATTTTAATTTGTTAAATTTCCAAAAAAAGATGAATTTTCAACCAAATAGTTGAATTTTCAACTAAAAAAATCAACCAAGTAGTTGAATTAAAAAAAAATCAACTAAATAGTTAAAATTTTCAACCAAAATGGTGAATTTTCAAATAAAATGATGAATCTTTAACTGGAATATATAATTCTCAACAACAAATTTAATAGTTGATGTTTCAACCAAAAATTATTTTAATTTGTTGACTTTCCAACAAAAAGATAAATTTTCAAACAAATATTGGAATTTTCAACTAAAAAAGATCAACTTTTAAACGAAGTTTCAACAAAATAGTTACATTTTCAACCAAAGAGATGAATTGTTATATAAAATGATAAATTTTCAACAAAACAATGAATTTTCAACCAAGAAGGTTTAGTTTGTACTAAAAAAAGAATGAATTTTCAACAAAATAAATTTTAACCAAAAAATGAATAGTTAAATTTTCAGTAAAAAAAAAAACGATTCTTCCAAAAATTGAATAGTTAAATTACCAGTTCAAAAAATGATTTTCAACGAAAAAAATAACGAATTTTCAACAAAATAGTTAAATTTTTAACCAAAGTGATGAATTTTAAACTAAAATAATGAACCTTGAACTGGAATAGTTGAATTTTCAACCAAAAAGATGAATTTTCAAACAAGAAGATTAATATTCTACCAAATAAAGACGAATTCTCAACAAAAAACATGAATTTTCAAATTAAAAAAATCAATTTTCAACTAAAAAAAAAACGAATTTTCAACCAAAAAGACCAATTTTTAACTCAGAATGATTTTTCAGTCAAGAAAGAAAAAAATTATTTAAAAAACTGTTGAATTTTCAACCAAAGAAATGAATTTTCAATTAAAATGATAAATTTTCAACAACAAAAATAAATTTTTAACTAAAAAAGATAAATTTTCAACAAAAAAATGAATGGTTAAATTTTCAGTTAAAAAAATGATTTTCAAAAAAAAAAAACAATTATCAACAAAATAGTTACATTTTCAACCAAAAAGATTTAACTTTTAAACAAGTAGTTGAATTTTTAACTAAAATGATTAAATATTAAACTGAATTAGTTCAATTTTCAGTTCAAACATTTAATTTTAAACCAAAAAAAAAACGAGTTTTCAACAAAATAGTTAAATTGTCAGTTAAAAAAATTAATTTTCAAATAAAGAAGATAAACAAACTTTCAACCATTAATGGAATAGTTAAATTTCCATTGGAAAAATTTTATTTTCACCCAAAAAAAAGCAAATTATTTACAGAATAGTTACTTTTTCAACAAAAACGATGAATTTTTAATTAAAATTATGAATCTTCAACCAAACAAATGAATTTTCAAAAAAAAAAAAAAAAATTTCAACTGAAAAATGAGTAGTTATATTTTTAGTTAAATAAATTATTTTCAACGAAAAATTGAATAGTTAAATTGTCAGTTGAAAAAATAAAATTCCACCTGCCCCCCCCCCCCCCCAAAATAAGGAATTTATAATGACGAACCTTCAACTAAAAAATTCAACTGAGATTAGTACAACTTTCAGTTAAAAAATTTAATTTTGAACCAGAAAGACGAATTTTCAACAAAACAGTTAAATTTTCAACCAAATAAATGAATTTTAAAATAAAAAAGATAAATTTTCAACCAAAAATCAAATAGTAAAATTTTCAGTTCAAAAAATTAATTTTTAATAAACAAAAAAAAAACAAATTTTCAAAAAATAGTTACTTTTTCAACCACAGAGATGCATTTTTAAATAAAATGATGAATCTTCAACCAAAAAAATGAATTTTCAACTAAAGAAAATTATTTTCAAACGAAAAGAGATGTATTTTCAACAAATTATACAAATTTTCAACTAAAAAGGATAAATTTTCATAAAAAAGCAACAAATTTTGAATCTTCTACTGGAACGGTTGAATTTTAAATTAAAATGTCTTTTCAAACAAAAATCGAATAGTTAAATTTTTAATTAAAAAAATAATAATTTTCAAGCGAAGAGATGAATTTTCAAATAAAATTATGGAATATTCAGTTTAAAAAACTAAATTACAACAAAATTAAACGAATTTTCAACAAAACAGTTAAATTATCAACCAAAAGAAAACTTGTTAACAAAATAGTTGAATTTTCAATAAAATAATTAAATTTTCGATCAAAAGGGATGAGTTTCGAACCGAAAAATATAATAGTAGACTTTTCAATTATAAATAATTTGATTTCTACCAAAAAAGATGACTTTTCTGCCAAAAGATGACTTTTTAATCCATAAGGACAAATCTTCTATCCAAAAAGAAAAATTTGTATCAAAACAGTTGAATTTTTTACCAAACAAATAACTTTTTAAGAAATGAGCCTTCGTACCGGGATGAAAAAGAATAACTTGATTAATTATTATTGTTATATTATATTATATTATATTTTTTGTGCGTAAGAATTACATTAAATCACAATTCAGAAGATAAAAAACAAAATGCAAAATCATTTACAGAACATTTGTGAGAGTATCTTCTTCTGGGACTCGTCTTTTTCCTTCCTGGCTGTCGCAAAAGATTGCAGTTCCTTTTCGACGGCAATTTTTATGGACGGATCTAATTCTGCTGCTCGATTAAGGTCTTCCGTTGCTTCTTTTTCATTCCAAGCACCAATGTGAGCCTTTCCTCTTCGGTAAAATGCTTTTACGTTATCTAAAAATTAATCAAGTATTTTTCAAAAGTACGTTTTTATAATCTCAGGGTGTCTACTCAAAAAATATGAATTTTCAACACATTATTTATACAAATAGTTGAATCCTCAACCAAGAAAAAATTTCAAAAGAAAATGAGGAATTTTCAAAAAAAGAGTTGAATTTTTAACCAAGAAAGATGTTTCAGTCAATGAAGAAAAAAAATCTAATCCAAAATGTTGAATTTTCAAACCGAGAAGAGGAATTTCCTGTAAGACAGTTGAGTTTTCCACTCAAAAATAAGCATTTTTAACAAAAAAGTTGACTTTTCTACAAAAATGATTTTATTTTTGAAAAAATAAATGAATTTTCGATTAAAAAAAAAAATTTCACGATAAAATGGAATAGTTAAATTTTCAGATGGAAAAATAATCTTTTAACAAAAACAAAAACGAATTTTCAACAAAATACTTGAATTTTTAACCAAATAAAACAAAATTTTCAACGAAGAAGATTAAATTTATAAACAAAATTCCACAAAAAACGAAATAGTTACATTTTCAAATAAGGAAATAAATTTTTAACTAAAATGATGAATCTTCAACTAAAAACATGAATTTTTAACTAAATAGTTAAATTTTTAAACCAAAAGATTAATTTTCTACCAAAAAAGTAAAACTTTTCAATAAAATATATGAATTTTCAACTAAAAAAAATACATTTTCACCAAAAAATAGAATAGCTAAATTTCCAATAGAAAAAAAACTGTTAACAAAAATAAAAACGAAATTTCAACAGAAAAGTCAAATTTTCAATAAAAAAATTTATTTTCATCGAAATAAAATAAATTTTCAATGAAGAAGTTAAATTTTCAACCAAACAGATTAATTATCATCGAAGAACATTAAATTTATGAAAAACAATTTTCCCAAAAAAATGGAATAGTTAAATTTTCAGATAAAAGAAGAAATTTTTATCTGAGATGATGAATCCTCAACCAAAAAAAAAAGAATTTTTAACCAAATAGTTGGATTTTCAAACTAAGAAGATTAATTTTCTAACAAAAAAGACGTCTTTTCAACGAAATACACGAATTTACAAGTAAGATAGATACATTTTCAACCAAACATTGAATAGTTAAATTTTCATTCAAAAAAATTAATTTTCGACGAAAGAAATGAATTTTTAACTAAAAAATATCAATTTCTTAAGAAAAAATGGAATAGTTAAATTTTCAGTTTGAAAAATTAAGTTTCAACGAAAAAAAAAAACGAATTTTCAATTAAAATGATGAATCTTCAAGAACAAAAAAAAGACTTTTTGACCAGAGTATAACTTTCAACGCAGTAGTTTAATTTTTAACCAAAGAGATGAATTTTCAACGAAGAAAATTAAATTTATAAAAAAAATTCCACAAAAAATGGAATAGTTACATTTTCAAATAAAGAAATAAATTTTTAACTAAAATGATGAATCTTCAACTAAAAACATGAATTTTTAACTAAATAGTTAAATTTTTAAACCAAAAGATTAATTTTCTACCAAAAAAGTAAAACTTTTCAATAAAATATATGAATTTTCAACTAAAAAAAAATAAATTTTCAACAAAAAATAGAATAAATAAATTTCTAATAGAAAAATAAACTTTTAACCAAAATAAAAACGAATTTTCAACAGAAAAGTCAAATTTTCAGTAAACAAATTTATTTTCATCGAAATAAAATAAATTTTCATTGAAGTAGTTAAATTTTCAACCAAACAGATTAATTATCATCGAAGAAGATTAAATTTATAAAAAACAATTTTCCCCAAGAAATGGTATAGTTAAATTTTCAGATAAAAAAAGAAATTTTGATCTAAGATGATGAATCTTCAACAAAAAAAAACAGAATTTTTAACCAAATAGTTGGATTTTCAAACTAAGAAGATTAATTTTCTAACAAAAAAGACGACTTTTCAACGAAACACATGAATTTACAACATTGAATAGTTAAATTTTCAATTAACAAAATTAATTTTCGACTAAAGAAACGAATTTTTAACTAAAAAATATCAATTTCTTACGAAAAAATGGAATAGTTAAATTTTCAGTTAAAAAATTAAGTCTCAACAAAAAAAAAACGAATTTTCAAAAAAATAGTTAAATTTTCAATTAAAATTATGAAACTTCAAGAAAAAAAATGACTTTTTGACAAGAGTATACCTGTCAACGAAGTAGTTTAATTTTTAACCAAAGAGATGAATTTTCAACGAAGAAGATTAAATTTAAAAAAAAAATCCACAAAAAATGGAATAATTACATTTTCAAATAAAGAAATAAATTTTTAACTAAAATGATGAATCTTCAACTAAAAAAAAATCAACAAAAAATAGAATAGTTAAATTTCCAAATAAATTGTCAATGTAGTTAAATTTTCAACCAAACAGATTAATCATCATCGCAGAAGATTAAATTTATAAAAAAACAATTTTCCCCAAGAAATGGAATAGTTAAATTTTCAATTACCAAAATTAATTTTCGACTAAAGAAATGAATTTTTAACTAAAAAATATCAATTTCTTACGAAAAAATTGAATAGTTAAATTTTCAGGTAAAAAAATTAAGTTTCAACAACAAAAAAAACGAATTTTCAACAAAATAGTTAAATTTTCAATTAAAATGATGAATTTTAAAGAACAAAAAAAAAGAATTTTTGACAAGAGTATAATTTTCAACCAAGTAGTTTAATTTTTAACCAAAGAGATGAATTTTTAACTAAAATGATGAATCTTTCACTGGAAAAGTTGAATTTTCAACCAAAAACTGAATAGTTAAATTTTCAGTTAAACAAATTAGTTATGATAAAAAAAAATGAGTTTTCGACAAAATAGTTCATTTTTCAATCAATGACATAAATTTTCAATTAGAATGATGAATCTTTAATGAAAAAAATGAATATTTAACAAAAGAGATTAATTTTCAACCAGGTAGATGAATTTTCATCCAAAAAGATGAATTCTCAACAAGAGAGAAACAAAATTGCAACGAAACTGTTGAATTTTCTACAAAAAAGATTAATTTTCAACCAAATACTTGAATTTCAACTAAAAAAGATCGATTTTCAACCAAAAATAGAGTTTTTTCAGTTAATAATTTTCAGTTAAAAAAATAATAATTTTCGAACAGAGATGAATTTTCAAATAAAATGATCGAATATTCATATGGATTAATTAAATTTTCAATTAAAATCAATTATTATAAAACTACGAAAGAATAATTTTGAATTAGGAATATAAATTTTCAACAAAAATGGTAAAATAAAATTTTTATTTAAAAAAATTAATTCTCAGCCAAAAAAAAAAAAAACAAAAAACGAATTTACAACAAAATTATTACATTTTGAACTAAAATTATGAATCTTCTACTGGAATAGTTCAATTTTAATTCAAGAAGATTAATTTTTCATAAAAAAGATGAATTTTGAACCAAATAGTTAAATTTTCAACAAAAAAAGACAAATTTTCAACCAAATAGTTCAATTTAAAAAAAGAATTTCAACCAAATAGTTAAATTTCTAACCAAAATGAGGAATTTTCAACTAAAATTATGAATTTTTAATTATAATTGTTAAATTTTAGACTAAAAAGATCATTTTCAACCAAGAATATTAATTTTTAAACAAAAAAAAAGAATATTCAACAAAATATTTGAATCCATTATTATAAAGCTACTTTTACAAATGAAAAAAAAAAATCTTATTTAATTTTATATTACAATAAAAAAAATTTAAGCACTCTCTCGAAAAAATTCACTGAATTTAAAAAAAAAATCCCTGACATTTCCAAGTTTTCCCAAGTATATATTATATAAAAATTTAATGACAGTAATTACTTGGATCCTGTTTCAAAACTTAATTGAAAAGTCTACTATCATATTTTTGGACTGGAATTCATCTCTTTTGGTTAAAATTTCAATTATTTGGTTAAAAATTTAATTATTATGTCGAAAATTCCACTATTTTCTTAAAATTTCATTATTTTTGGTTGAAAATTCATCTTTTTGATTGTATATATATTATATAAAAATTTAATAACAGTAATTACTTGGATCGTGTTTCAAAACTGTAGTGCAGTGTTCGATTACAGCGTAATATTCCTTTTGTAATAATTTACATTGGGCGTAATTTAAAAGAAGAGGAATTTTCATATCGTTGAGTGCCATCCATTCTTCGTCCTTTGGTTTCTCTCTGAAATAAAAAATAGAAAATTAAAGATAAGAATATATTTAATTATGAAAATAAAACTTACGCGAGCATCAGTTGTTCCAAATACGAAATCGCCTTTGCGTAAGTTTCTGCAGCTGTTTCATAATTTTTTTCTTTGAAGAGTACATTTCCTTTTTCTCTCAGACCGGGAATCGATTTCAGTTTTTCTTCTTCCGTTAATTGCCAGGATTCTTTTTCGTATTCATTTGGAGGGACGACTGATGTCAATTCTAAATTAAATATTAGAAAAAATAGAAATTAAAATATTCAAATTTTTTGGTATTGTATTCTATTTTTTTGGAAGACTTCACAGTCTTTTCCCTATTTCCCTCTTTTCCCCTTTCTTAAAGAATTTTGTCTATATTTTTGGTTCAGAATTCACCTCTTTTGGTTAAAAATTCGACTGTTTTGTTGAAAATTCGTCCATTTGGATTTAAAATTTAAATGTTTTGTTAAAAAATCATTTTTTTGTTGTTGAAAATTCAACTTTCTGTTGAAATTCATTTTTTGGATAGATAATTCGTCTTTTTAGATTGAAAATTCATCATTTTTGCTCGAACTATACTGTTTCTTTATCTGTAATTAAAATTTTTTTGGTTGCAAATTCAACTATCTGGTTGAAAGGTAAACTAATTGTTAAAAATTTCTTTTTTTCATTGAAGGTTCATCTTTTTGGTTAAAAATTTAATTATTCTGTTAAAAATTAGTTTTTTTTTTAATTCGTCTTCTTGGATAGAAAATTCGTCCATTTGGATTGAAAATTTAAATGTTTTGTTAAAAAATCATATTTTTTTGTTGAAATTCATTTTTTTTATAGATAATTCGTCTTTTTGGATTGAAAATTCATCCTTTTTGGTCGAATTCAACTGTTTCTTTATCTGAAATTAAAATATTTTTTGGTTGAAAATTCAACTGCCTGGTTGAAAGATGAAACTACTTTATTAAAAATTTCTTTTTTGGTTGAAGGTTCATCTCTTTGGTTCAAAATTTAATTTTTTTTTTCTTGAAAATTCCTTTTTATTTTTTAATAGAAAATTCGTTCTTTTGGATTGAAAATTCGTCCTTTTGTATTAATAATTCACCTTTTTCGATGAAAAGTTAATTAATTTTAATTGAAAAGTCTACTATTATATTTTTGATTCAGAATTCATCTCTATTGGTTAAACATTCTACTATTTGGTTGAAAATTCGTCTTTTTGGATAGAAAATTCGTCCTTTTGGAATGAACATTTATATTTTGGTAGAAAAGTCATCTTTTTTTGTTGAAAAATCGTCTTTTTGGACAGAAAATTCGTCTTTTTGGATTGAAAATTTAATCTTACGTTGAAATTAGTTTTTGGATAGATAATTCGTCTTTTTGGATAGAAAATTCGACCTTTTGGAAAGAACATTTAACTTTTGGTAGAAAAGTCATCTTTTTTGGTTGAAAATTTAAGTGTTTTGTTAAAAATTCGTCCTTTTGTATTGAAAATTCATTTTTTTTTTATTAAAAGTTCATTCATTTCAATTGAAAAGTCTACTATTATATTTTTGGTTCATAATTCATCTCTATTGGTTAAACATTCTACTATTTGGTTGAAAATTCGTCTTTTTGGATAGAAACTTCGTCCTTTTGGAATGAACATTTATATTTTGGTAGAAAAGTCATCTTTTTTGGTTTAAAATTCAACTGTTTTGTTGAAAAATCGTCTTTTTCGACAGAAAATTCGTCTTTTTCGATTGAAAATTTAATGTTAGTTTAAAAAGTTATCTTTTTTTGTTAAAAATTTAAGTGTTTCGTTGACATTCGTTTTTTGGATAGATAATTCGTCTTTTTAGATTGAAATTCATCATTTTCGGTCGAACTCAACTGTTTCTTTATCTGTAATTAAAATATTTTTTGGTTGAAAATGCAACTGCCTGGTTGAAAGGTAAACTACTTTGTTAAAAATTCCTTTTTTTGATTGAAGGTTCATCTCTTTGGTTAAAAATTTAATTATTTTGTTCAAAATTAGTTTTGTTTGTTGTTGAAAATTCGTCTTTTTGAATAGAAAATTCGTTCTTTTGGATTGAAAATTCGTCCTTTTTGTATTTTAAAAATTCACCTTTTTGATGAAAAGTTAATTCATTTTAATTGAAAAGTCTACTATTATATTTTTGGTTCAGAATTCATCCCTATTGGTTAAAAATTCTACTATTTGGTTTAAAATTCGTCTTTTTGGATAGAAAATTCGTCCATTTGGATTGAAAATTTAAATGTTTTGTTGAAAATTCAACTTTTTGTTGAAATTCATTTTTTGGATAGATAATTCGTCTTTTTAGATTGAAAATTCATCTTTTTCGGCGAACTCAACTGTTTCTTTATCTGCAATTAAAATATTTTGCAGAAAATTCGTCCATTTGGATTAAAAATTTAAATTTTTTGTCAAAAAATCATATTTTTGTGTTGAAAATTCAACTTTTTGTTGAGATGATTCGTCTTTTTAGATTGAAAATTCATCATTTTTGGTCGAACTCGACTGTTTCTTTATATGTAATTAAAATATTTTTTTGTTGAAAATTCAACTACCTGGTTGAAAGGTAAACTACTTTGTTAAAAATTCCGTTTTTTTATTGAAGGTTCATCTCTTTGGTTAAAAATTTAATTATTTTGTTGAAAATTAGTTTTTTTTCTCTTGAAAATTCGTCTTTTTGCATAGAAAATTCGTCCATTTGGATTGACAATTTAAATACTTTGTTAAAAAATAATTTTTTTGTTGTTGAAAATTCAACTTTTTGTTGAAAATTCGTCTTTTTGGATAGAAAATTCGTCCATTTGAATTGAAAATTTTAATGTTTTGTTCAAAAATTATTTTTTTTTTGGTTGAAAATTCAAATGTTTGTTGAGATCATTCGTCTTTTTAGATTAAAAATTCACCATTTTTGGTCGAACTCAACTGTTTATTTATCTGTAATTAAAATATTTTTTGGTTGAAAATTCAACTACCTGGTTGAAAGGTAAACTACTTTCTTTTTTTTATTGAAGGTTCATCTCTTTGGTTAACAATTTAAGTACTTTGTTGAAAATTAGTTTGTTTTTCTTGAAAATTCGTCTTTTTGGATAGAAAATTCGTCCATTTGGGGTGTAAATTTAAATGCTTTGTTAAAAAATAATCTTTTTTTGGTTGAAAATTCAACTTTTTGTTGAAAATACGTCTTTTTGGATAGACAATTCGTCCATTTGGATTGAAAATTTTAATTTTTTGTTAAAAAATCATATTTTGTTTTTGAAAATTCAACTTTTTGTTGAAATTCATTTTTTGGATAGATAATTCGTCTTTTTAGATTGAAAATTCATCTTTTTTGGTCGAACTCAACTGTTTCTTTATCTGTAATTAAAATATTTTTTGGTTGAAAATTCAACTACCTGGTTGAAAGTTAAACTAAACTACTTTGTTAAAAATTCCTTTTTTTATTGAAGGTTCATCTCTTTGGTTAACAATTTAAGTATTTTGTTGAAAATTAGATTGTTTTTCTTGAAAATTCGTCTTTTTGGATAGAAAATTCGTCCATTTGGATTGTAAATTTAAAT
>CAKNYM010045883.1:10335-22538 GCA_932195095.1 Andricus curvator | reverse complement strand
ATTTGGATTGTAAATTTAAATGCTTTGTTAAAAAATAATCTTTTTTTTGTTGACAATTCAATTTTTTGATGAAATTCATTTTTTGGATAGATAATTCGTCTTTTTAGATTGAAAATTCATCATTTTTGGTCGAACTCAACTGTTTCTTTCTCTGAAATTAAAATATTTTTTGGTTGAAAATTCAACTGCCTGGTTGAAAGGTAAACTACTTTGTTAAAAATTCCTTTTTTTATTGAAGGTTTATCTCTTTGGTTAAAAATTTAATTATTTTGTTGAAAATTATTTATTTTTTTTTAAACTCGTCTTTTTCAATAGAAAATTTGTTCTTTTGGATTCAAAATCCGTCCTTTTGCATTAAAAATGCACCTTCTTTGATAAAAAATTCATTCATTTTAATTGAAAAGTCTACTATTATATTTTTGGATCAGAATTCATCTCGTTGGTTTAAAAATTCTACTGTTTGGTTGAAAATTTAATTCTTTTGTTGAAAATTCAACTATTTGGTAGAAAAGTAATCTTTTTTGGTAGAAAATTAATCTACTTGGTTAAAAATTAATTTTTTGGATTAAAAATTCCACTATTTTAGCAGTTAAACCATTCTGTTGAAAATTATTTTTATTGTTAAAAGATCATATTTTCGGATTGAAAATTCAACTGTTTTGTAGAAAATTCGCCTTTTTTACTTGAAAATTTCGCAAGTTGGTTAAATTTTTTTTTCTTTCTTGACTGAAAAAATCTTTATTAGTTGAAAATGTGTCTTTTTGGCTTCAGAATTCATCTCTTTGGTTATAAATTTAACTATTTTGCTGAAATTTCGTTTTTTTCTTGGTTAAAAATTAATTTTTCAACTGAAAATTCCATTTTTTCTATTCCTCTTTTGATTGAAAATTAATCCTTCGAGTTGAAAATAACACTATTTGGTTAAAAATCGTCTTTTTGAGTTAAAAATTCAACTATTTTGTAGAAAATTCGTGATTTTGGCTTGAAAATTAAAATATTATGTTAAAAAGTAATCTTTTTTTGTTGAAATTTCCACTGTTTTCTTGACATTTGTTTTTTGCATAGATCATTCGTCTGTTTGGATTGAAAATTTATCTTTTTTGGTCGAATTCAACTGTTTCTTTATCTGTAATTTAAATATTTTTTTGTTGAAAATTCAACTACCTGGTTGAAAGATAAACTACTTTGTTAAAAATTCCTTTTTTTGGTTGAAGGTTCATCTCTTTGGTTAAAAATTTAATTATTTTGTTGAAAATTAGTTCTTTTTGTTGAAAGTTAATTTTTTAAACTAAAAATTTAACTATTCTATTTTTGATTAAAAATTAATCTTTTTTAGTTGAAAATGCTACTATTTAGTTGAAAAGTAATATTTTTGGGTTGAAAATTCAACATTTTGGTAGCAAATTTGCATTTTTGGCTTAAAATTTCAACAGTTTAGTAGAAAATTCAACTATTTAGTTGAAAATTCAACTGTTTTGTAGCAAGTTCGTATTTTTTGCTTAAAAATTCAACTATTTGGTATTAAATTAACTTTTATGTTGAAAATAAATTTTTTTTTATCTTTCCTTTCTTAATTGAAAAATCTTTCTTGGTTGAAAATTCGTCTTTTTGGAAAGAAAATTCGTCCTTTTGGATTGAAAATTTAAAAGTTTTTTTAAAAAGTCATCTTTTAATGTTGCAAATTCTACTGTTTTGTTGACATTCGTTTTGGGATAGATAAATCTTCTTTTTGGATTAAAAATTCATCTGTTTTGGTTGCAAGATCGCATTATTATTAATTTAAAAATCTATTCTATTTTTGGCTTAGAATTCTTCTTTTATGGTTGAAAATTCAAATGTTTTGTTGAAAATTCGTCTTTTTGGACAAAAAATTCGTGCTTTTGGCTTGAAAATTTAAATATTATGTTAAAAAGTAATCTTTTTTTGTTGAAATTTCCACTTTTTTTTTGACATTTGTTTTTTGGATAGATCATTCGTCTTTTTGGATTGCAAATTTATCTTTTTTGGTCGAATTCAACTGTTTCTTTTTCTGAAATTAAGATATTTTTTAGTTGAAAATTCAACTACCTGGTTGAAAGATAAACTACTTTGTTAAAAATTCCTTTTTTCGGTTGAAGGTTCATCTCTTTGGTTAAAAATTTAATTATTTTGTTGAAAATTAATTTTTTAACTAAAAATTGAACTATTCCTTTTTTGATTAATAATTAATCATTTTTAGTTGAAAATGCTACTATTTAGTTGAAAATTGATATTTTTGGGTTAAAAATCCTTTTGTTTGTAACAAAAAATCGTTTTTTTGGATTAAAATTTCAACAGTTTAGTAGAAAATTCAACTATTTAGTTGAAAATTCAACTGTTTGATTAAAAATAGATTTTTCTATTAAAAGTTAATATTTTCGGGTTGAAAATTCAACTGTTTTGTAGCAAATTCGTATTTTTTGCTTAAAAATTCAACTATTTGGTTTTAAATTAACATTTATGTTGAAAATCAATTTTTATTGGTTAAAACTTTTTCTGTTTTGTCGACAACTGATCTTTTTCTCTTGAAAATTCAACAATTTGGTTGCTTTTTTCCTTTTTTAATTGAAAAATCTTTGTTGGTTGAAAATTCAACTGTTTTGTTGAAAATTCGTCTTTTTGGATTCAAAATTTTAATGTTTTGTTAAAAAGACATATTTTTTGGTTAAAAATTCAACTGCTTTAGATTAGATCTATTTTGATTAGAAATGCAACAATTAATTAATAATTAATCTGTCTTGGTTAGGGATTTAATTATTTTTTAGAAAATTAATTTTTTTAACTAAAAATTTAACTATTCCATTTTGATTAAAAATAAATCCTTTTTAGTTGAAAATGCTACTATTTAGTTGAAAATTAATATTTTTGGGTTGATAATTCAACATTTTGGTAGCAAATTCGCATTTTTGGCTTAAAATTTCAACAGTTTAGTAGAAAATTCAACTATTTAGTTGAAAATTCAACTGTTTGGTTAAAAATTGATTTTTCTATTAAAAGTTAATATTTTCGGGTTGAAAATTCAACTGTTTTGTAGCAAATTCGTATTTTTTGCTCAAAAATTCAACTATTTGGTTTTAAATTAACTTTTATGTTGAAAATCAATTTTTATGGGTTAAAAATTTATCTGTTTTTTCGACAATTGGTCTTTATCTCTTAAAAATTCAAAAATTTGGTTGCTTTTTTTTCTAAAAATCTTTCCTGGTTGAAAATTCAACTGTTTTGTTGAAAATTCGTTTATTTTCACAAAAAATTCGTCTTTTTGGATTAAAAATTTTAATGTTTTGTTAAAAAGTCATATTTTTGGGTGAAAAATTCAACTGCTTTAAAATTCATTTTTTGGATAGACAATTCATCTATTTTGATTAGAAATGTAACAATTAATTGATAACTAATTTGTCTTGGTTAAAGATTTAATTATTTTGTTGAATATTCGTCTTTTTTGATCACATTCAACGGGTTTTTAATTAAAAATTGAAATACTTTTGGGTTAAAAAATGTACGATTATATTTTTCCTTCGGAATTCATCTCGTTAGGTTAACAATTCTAATATTTGTTTGGAAATTTACTTATTTTATTGAAAATACAACTATTTTGTTAAAAAGTCATCTTTTTTGGTAGAAAATTAATCTTCTTGGTTAAAAATTCATTTTTTGAATTAGAAATTCCACTATTTTAGCAGCTAATCAAACTATTTTGTTGAAAATTATTTTTATTGTTGAAAGATCATATTTTCGGATTGAAAATTCAACTGTTTTGTAGAAAATTCGCCTTTTTGACTTTAAAATTTCACAAGTTGGTTACATTTTTTTTTCTTTCTTGACTGAAAAAATCTTTATTAGTTGAAAATGTGTATTTTTGGCTTCAGAATTCATCTCTTTTGGTTAAAAATGCAAATATTTAGTTGAAAACTGTTTCTTTATCTAAAATTAAAATCTCTTTTGGTTGCAAATTTAACTACAAAATTTCATTTTTTTGGTTAAAGATTCATCTCTTTGGTTAAAAATTTAACTATTTTGCTGAAATTTCGTTTTTTTTTTATTGAAAATTAATTTTTCAACTAAAAATTCCATTTTTTCTATTCCATTTTTGATTGAAAATTAATCCTTTTTAGTTGAAAATTCCACAATTTGGTTAAAAATTAATTATTTGGTCAAAAATTAATTTCTGGGTTAAAAATTCGACTATTTTAGTAGAAAGTTTAACTATTTGGTTGAAAATTAACTTTATCGTTGAATGGTCACATTTTCGGGTGGAAAATTCAACTGTTCTGTAAAAAAATCGTATTTTTGAGTTAAAAATTCAACTGTTTTGTAGAAAATTCGTGATTTTGGCTTGAAATTTCAACAGTTTAGTAGAAAATTCAACTATTTAGTTAAAAATGCAACTGTTTGGTTAAATATTGATTTTTCTGTTGAAAATTCATATTTTTGTGTTGAAAATTAAACTGTTTTGTAGAAAATTCGTCTTTTTTGTTTAAAAATTCAACGATTAGGTTTAAAATTAACTTTTATGTTGAAAATTAATTCTTATGGGTTAAAAATTCATCTGTTTTGTACAAAATTTGTCTTTTTGGCTTGAAAATTCAACATTTTGGTTGAATTATTTTCCTTTCTTAATTGAAAAATCTCTCTTGGTGGAAAATTCAACTCTTTTGTTGAAAACTAGTTTTTTTGGTTTGTACATTAATTTTTGTAATTTTAAAATTCAACTATTTGCTTGTAAACCCAACTGCTTGATTGCATTTTTTTTTGTTCAAAATTCAGTTATTCGGTTGAAAATTCATCTTTCTTGATGAAAAATAAACTTTTTTATAAAAAATTTATCTTTTCGGATTTTAAAGACAAATTTGTTCCAAAACAGTCTTTTTTCAGCTTGAAAACTTAATTCTTTTACTGAAAATTCATCTCTTTTGGTAGAAAATAGATCTGTTTGGCTAAAAATTCCACTATTTTGTTGAAAATGCAATATATTTCGACTTGTACCTGGATTAATTTTATTTCAAAAATGTATGCCCCTATTTTTGTGAAAAATTACCCTATTTCCCCTGTTTTGAGAGAATTTTTGGGCTGTAAAGTCTGTCCTTGGAAATATTTTCCTTCAGACTGTAGGTGATTTTAGTAGTTGTAAAAAACAAATAATCTACCGATTGTGAACTCCAGGTCTTGTGGATTTTTTATGAGATCGTTTAAATCATCGTAACCGATGCCTTCATTTTGCAAGGTCACTCCACAACAGTGGTGATTTCGTTTTTCAGATTGTGGTTTTCCAACTTCTCGCAGGGTTTTCGACACGAATGGATATGGAGAGACTAGCTAGATCAAACAGAAATAATAAATCATTTAATTTTCAATTTTTATTATTTATTATATATATTTTTATGCTCTGATTCTTTACTTTTTAATGTTTCGAAACCATTTCTAAAGAAAAAAATACCGCAATTCCCAATGAGTTCGATTTGAAATTAATTAATTAGTTTCAATTAAAAAATTATTTATAAATTATAAATTAAAATTCTTCAATTTTGAAAGGCGAAATCAACCAGTTTTGAATAACTAATTTAAAAAACGTTTGATTAGATAAAGCTTAAAAAAAATATTTAGTTTTACAAACCTAATTTTGAAAATCTTAAGTTTTCAAATCTCCTAATTTATAATATTTTGCAAGTTTTAATTTTAGAATATTTGAAATAGTGGATAATTAATTTTAATTTTTTAATTAATTTATTTTTTAATATTTCGAAGTTATTTATAAATTTGAAGAAAAAAAATACCTACACTTTTGTGTACTTTAAAGGAGG
Organism: Andricus curvator; assembly: GCA_932195095.1. Lineage (NCBI taxonomy): Eukaryota > Metazoa > Arthropoda > Insecta > Hymenoptera > Cynipidae > Andricus > Andricus curvator. Next base: position 16,722 of record CAKNYM010045883.1, on the reverse strand, counting down.
CGACTTCATTAAGTGCCATTTTTTGGACGATTGCTTCCCAAACTTCGAGTTTAAACTTTTTTCCGAGGACCAGTTCCATCGAGTTTCCCATTTCCCTGCTGTCATCTATGACAGTTTTATTGGCATTACATTTTGTTGTTTTGAAGTGGAAGACGACCTGAAAAAAGAGATGATAAAATAAATTAAATCTATCTTTAAAAATTGGATTGAAAATTAAACTACTTTGTTGAATATTAAACTATTTATTTGAAAATTTAACTATTTGGTAGAACATTTAAGTTTTTGTTGAAAAATCATATTCTCGGGTTGAAAATTCAACTGCTTTGTAGATAATTCGTCTTTTAGCTTCAAAATTCAACAATTTTGCTAAAAATTCATGTATTTATTTGAAAATTTGTTTTTTGTCCGTAAGTTCCACTTTTTTGTAGGAAATTCATCTTTTTGGTTTTAAAATTCAACTATTTGGTTGAAAATTAACTTTTTTGTTTAAAATTAATATTTTTGAGTTAAAAGTGATTTTTTTGTGTAGAAACTTCGCGTTTTTGGATTGCAATTTCAACAGTTTGGTGGAAAGTTAAACTATTTGGTTACAAATGAAATTTTTTTATCAAAAATCAACTCCTTTTTTTTAGAAAATACGTTTTTTTGTCTTGATAAATCAACAATTTGTTGGATGTTTTTTTTCTTTCTTGACTGAAAATTCAACTGTTTGCTTAAAAATTAACTTTTCTATTAAAAATTCATATTTACGTGTTGAAAATTCAATTATCCTTTAGAAAATTGGTCTTTTTGGCTTGAAATTTCAACTGTTTCGTTAAAAATTACTTTTTTTGTTTAAATTCCACTTTTTTTATAAAAAATTAATCTTTTTTCTTAAGTAAAATCAACTATTTGTTTGAAAACGAACTTTTTTGTAAAAAATTAATATTTGTTTGGCATGAAATTTCAACAGTTTGGTAAAAAATCAATTATTTTGTAAAAAATTCAACTATTTGCTTAAAATTTTTTAACCGAATAGTTGAATCTTCAGCCGAAAAAGACGAATTCATAAGAAAATTCATTTTTAACCAAAAATTAAATAGTTAAATTTTTATTACAAAAAATTAATTTTCTAACAAAACAAAACTAATTACCTAGGACACAGTTGAATTTTCTAACAAATAGTTTAATTTTCTACGAAATTGTTGAATTTTCCAGCCAACAAGACGAGTTTTCTACGAAACAGTTGAATTTTCAACAAAATTCTGAAATTTTCATTTGAAAAAATTAATTTTTAACAAACAAAAAACGAATTTTCTACCAAAAAGCTGAATTTTGAACTGAAATGATAAATCATGAACCAAAAACGGCAAATTTTCAACCAAATAAATAAATTTTTTACCGAATAGTTGAATCTTCGACCAAAAAGGTTAATTTTCTACTAAAAAAGACGATTTTTTAATAAATTACAAAAAATTTCAACCAAATAGTTGAATTTTGAAACTAAAAGATATTAATATTTTAACCAAAAATGCAATAGTTAAATTTTTATTACAAAAAAAGGATTTGCAATAAAAAAGATTTCTACAAAAAAAGTTGAATTTTCTAACAAATAGTTGAATTTTCTAACTAAATTGTTGAATTTTCCAGCTAAGAAGACGAGTTTTCTACATGAAAGTTGAAATTTCAAGATAAAAAGATAAATTTTCAATTAAAATCATGAATCTTCAAGAAAAAAAGACAAATTTTCAATAAATTACAAACAATTTCAACCAAATAGTTCAATTTTTAAACTAAAAAATATTAATGTTTTAACCAAAAATGCAATAGTTAAATTTTTATTACAAAAAAAGGAATTCCAATAAACATTTTTTTCTATAAAACAGTTGAATTTTCTAACAAATTTTTAGTTGAAAAACAATTAATTTTTAACAAACAATAAACAAATTTTCAACCAAAAAGATCAATTTTCAACTATAATAATAAGCTTCAACAACGACGAATTTTATACAAAATAAATACATTTTTAACCAAATAGTTGAATCTTTAACCAAAAAGATTAATTTTCTACTAAAAAAGACGAATTTTCAATAAATTACATAAATTTTCAACCAAATATGTGAATTTTTAAACTAAAAAATATCAATTTTTCAACCAAAAATGCAATAGTTAAATTTTTATTACAACAAATTCATTTTCAATAAAAAATTTTCTTCTATAAAACAGTTGAATTTTCTACTAAATTGTTAAATTTTCCAGCTAACAAGACGAGTTTTCTACAAAATAGTTGAATTTTCAACAAAATTGTTAAATTATTATCAACAAAATCGTTAAATTTTCAACAACAAAAAAATCATTTTTAACAAACAAAAAACGAATATTCAACCAAAAAGATGAATTATCAACTAAAATAATGAATCTTCAACCAAAAAAGACGAATTTTCAACCGAATAGTGGAATCTTCAACCAAAAAGATTAATTTTCTACCAAAAAATACAAATTCTCAAGAAGATACAACAACTTTGAACCAAATAGTTCATTTTTCAACCAAAAAGATTGATTTTCTACCAAAAAAGACCAATTTTCAACGAAATAAATAAATTGTTAACGAAATAGTTGAATCTTCAACCAAAAAGATTAATTTTCTCCTAAAAAAGATGAATTTTCAATAAATTAAAAAAAATTTCAACCAGATAGTTGAATTTTTGAACTAAAAAAATATTAATCTTTTAACCAAAAATGCAATAGTTAAATTTTTATTACAAAAAATTAATTTTCAATCAAAATTTTTTTTCTATAAAAAAGTTGAATTTTCTACTAAATTGTTGAACTTTCCAGCTAACAAGACAAGTTTTCTATATAACAGTTGAATTTTCAACAAAATTGTTAAATTTGCAGTACAAAAATTAATTTTTTACAAACAAAAAACGAGTTTTCAACTAAAAAAGATCAATTTTCAACCAGATTTGGAATAATTAAAGTTATAGTCAACAAAATTAATTTTTAACCTATTTTCAACCAACTAATTTCAGTCTTTTCAGCGTAAAAAGTCAACTATTTCGTTTAAAATTAAATTTTTGTTGAAAATTAATATTTTCGGATTGAAAATTCAACTATTTTGTATCAAATTCGTGTTTTTGGCTTGAAATTTCAAGAGTTTAATAAAAAAATTAATTTTGTTGTTGAAAATTCATATTTTTTTGTTGAAAATTCATATTTTCTGGTTGAAAATTCAACTGTTTTGTAGAAAATTCGTCTTCTTGGTTTGAAAATTAAATTATTTGGTTGAAAATGAACTTTTTTTGTAAAAATTGATATTTTTGGGTCAAAAATTTTGAGGCTTGAAATTTTAACAGTTTGGTAGAAAGTTGAACTATTTGGTTAAAAATGAACTTTTCGGTTGAAAAATAATTTTTTTTTTTGAAAATACAACTAATTTTGTGGAAAATTAACTTTTCTGTTGAAAATTAATATTTTTTAGTTGAAAATTCAACTGTTTTTAGAAAATTCGTCTTTTTGGTTTGAAAATTCAAATATTTCATTGAAAATTCAAGTGTTTCGTTAAAAATTACTTTTTTTTTAATTCCACTTTTTTATAAAAAATTAATCTTTTTTATACAAAATTAATCTTTTTTGCTTAGGTAAAATCATTTATTTGGTTGAAAAAGAACATTTTTGTTACAAATTAATATTTTTTTGGCATGAAAATGAACTTTTTTTTGTTAAAATTGATATTTTTGGGTTAAAAATCCTTTTTTTTTGTTGTAAAAAAATCGTGTTTTTGGCTTGAAATTTTAACAGTTTGGTAGAAAGTTGAACAATTTGGTTAAAAATCAACTTTTCGGTGGAAAAATAATTTTTTTTTATTTGAAAATTCAATTAATTTTGTTGAAAATTAACTTTTCTGTTGAAAATTAATATTTTGTAGTTGAAAATTCAACTGTTTTTTTTTAGAAAATTCGTCTTTTTGGCTTGAAAATTCAAATATTCGGTTGAAAGTGAACTTTTTGTTGAAAACTAATATTTTTGGATCAAAAATTGAACTATTTTGTATAAAATTCGTGTTTTTGGCTTGAAATTTCAACAGTTTGGTAAAAAAATTAATTTTTGTTGAAAATTCAACTTTTTGTAGAAAATTCGTCTTCATGGTTTGAAAATTCAATTATTTGGTTGAAAATGAACTTTATTTGTTATAATTGACATTTTTCAAAATTAAAAATTCTTTTTTTTTGTGTGTAAAAAATCGTGTTTTTGGCTTGAAATTTTAACAGTTTGGTGGAAAGTTTAACTACTTTATTAAAAATGAACTTTTCGATTGAAAAATAATTTTGTTTTTAAATACAACTAATTTGAAAATTAATATTTTCGGATTAAAATGTCAACTGTTTTGTAGAAAATTCGTGTTTTTGGCATGAAATTTTAACAGTTTTAACCCAAAAATATCAATTTTAACAAAAAAAAGTCAATTTCATGTCAAAAAAATATTAATTTTTAACAAAAATGTTCGTTTTCAAACAAATAAATGACTTTACCTAAGTTAAAAAGATTAATTTTTTATAAAAAAGTGGAATTTAAAAAAAAAGTAATTTTTAACGAAACAGTTGAATTTTCAATCAAATATTTGAATTTTCAAGCCAAAAATACCAATTTTCTAAAGGACAATTGAATTTTCAACCCGTAAATATGAATTTTTAATAGAAAAGTTAATTTTTAAGCAAACAGTTAAATTTTCTGTCAAGCAAGAAAAAAACCATCCAACAAATTGTTGAATTAGCAAGAAAAAAAAAAGTATTTTCTAAAAAAAACGAGTTGATTTTTGATCAAAAGAGTTCATTTTTAACCAAATAGTTTAACTTTCTACCAAACTGTTAAAATTTCAAGCCAAAAACACGATCTTTTTACAAAAAAAAACAAAAGAATTTTGAACCCAAAAATATCAATTTTAACAAAAAAAGTTCATTTTCAACTAAATTATTGAATTTTCAAACCAAAAAGACGGATTTTCTACAAAACAGTTAAATTTTCAACTGAAAAATATGAATTGTCAACAAAAATTTAAGTTTCATCCAAATAGTTGAACTTTCCACCAAACTGTTGAAACTTCAAGCCAAAGACATGAATTAAAAAAAAAAAAAGATTTTCAACCAAAAAATATTAATTTTCAACAAAAATATAATTTTCAACGAAATAGTTGATTTTTTAAGCTAAAGAGACGAATTTTCTACAAAAACAGTTGATTTTTCAACTAAAAAATATTAATTTTCAACAGAAAAGTTAATTTTTAACAAAATTAGTGGAATTTTCAAATAAAAAAAATTATTTTTCAACCAAAAAGTTGATTTTTAACCAAATAGTTCAACTTTCTACAAAACTGTTGAAAAATAATTTTGTTTTTAAATACAACTAATTTGAAAATTAATATTTTCGGATTAAAATGTCAACTATTTTGTAGAAAATTCGTGTTTTTGGCTTGAAATTTTAACAGTTTGGTGAAAAAATTAATTTTTTGGTTGAAAATTCAACTATTTTGTAGAAATTTCATCATTTTGGCTTGAAAATTCAACTATTCGGTTGAAAGTGAACTTTTTGTTCAAAATTAATATGTTTGGGTAAAAAATTCTTTTTTTCAATGTAGAAATGCATGTCTTTGGTTTGACATTTCCACAGTTTGGTAAAAAAATTAATTTTTTTGTTGAAAATTCATATTTGTTGTTGAAAATTCATATTTTTGAGTTGAAAATTCAACTGTTTTGTAGAAATTTCGTCTTTTTGGCTTAAAAATTCAACTATTCGGTTAAAAGTGAAAAAAAGTGAAAATTCGTGTTTTTGGCTTCAAATTTCAACAGTTTGTTACAAAAATTAATTTTTTTGTTAAAAATTCATATTTTCTGGTTGAAAATGCAACGTTTTTTTTAGAAAATTCGTCTCTTTAGCGTAAAAAATCAACTATTTCGTTGAAAATTAATATTTTTGGGTAAAAAATTCTTTTTTTTTTTTTTTTGAAATTTCAACAGTTTGGTAGAAAGTTCAACTTTTTAGTTAAAAATGAACTGTTAGGTTGAAAAATAATTTTTTTTATTTGAAAATACAACTAATTTGGTTGAAAATTAACTTTTATGTTGAAAATTCATATTTTTTGGTTGAAAATTCGTCTTTTTGGCTTGAAATTTTAACGTTTTTTGTAGAAAATTCGCCTTTCTGGCTTAAAAAATCAACTATTTCGTTGAAAATTAATTTTTTTGTTAAAATTGATATTTTTGGGTTCGAAATTCTTTTGTTTTTTTGTAAAAAAAATCGGTTTTTGGCTTGAAATATTAACAGTTTGGTAGAAAGATGAACTATTTGGTTAAAAATGAATTTTTCGGTTAAAAAATAAAATTTTAATTTGAAAATACAACTAATTTTGTT
>CAKNYM010045882.1:0-18756 GCA_932195095.1 Andricus curvator | reverse complement strand
TTCGATCGGTCTCAGCTTATTGATGCAGTTTACTTCGAGTGTTGATTCTGCTTTATGTCCCAGGGTAGCGTTCTTTCTTACGAATTTTATTTGATTTGCATCGCTCACGACCTCTATTTCAGATTCGAAAACGTTCCGTCCGATTAAGATCGAATGTGATAGCTGGTCGACGTGAGCGATATAAAACTTCAAGTGTAAGGGAATGCCGTCTATTTCACAGTTAACCTACGAGTGCGCAATGGGTATCACGGTGGCGTAATTGAAACCCGATAATACATCTCCAGCCTTCTCGAATTTTAGGTCCAATAGTAAGGCTTCGCTTTGGCTGATTATAGAACAGTCGCTCCCTAGGTCTACCGTGCATATCTTCTTGATTCCGTTCACGCAACACGTTTTCTCCGGTTTATTTACCGACTTTGATTCAACTTGAAGTACTGATACTCGTGGCACCTCACCAGCCGCTGACTGGGACCCGGAGATTTCGTTAAGTCGTGTGCTCGCAGCCCTGCTCTGGCGTCATTCCGATCTTTTGTTTTTTTCTTTGGCCTTTTTCTTGAAGCAATTGTCCTCAACGTGATTGTTTAGTCCGCAGTATCCGCACCTTTTTCGATCTGATTCGACTTTGGCCTTTTTGGGGAACTCCTCTCCGGGAGGCCCTCCGCCTGCCGATTGGACCCTCAGGGATTTGCGCCTTTTGTACTCCGGGCAATCGCGCTTGAAATGATCTATCTTTCCACATGTAAAACACCCGTTCTCCACATTTGCGCCTCTCTTGCGGTTGTTTTCACTCCGCGAGCTCGCACTCCTTGGGTCCCGCGCTGTTTTGTCGTCCTTAACTTTGGCGCTTGTTTTAGGTTTCGGGAAAACTGACATACGAGCATTCAGCTCTGGAATAGTTTTACAACGAGCCGCTAATAGTATGGTTCGAACGTTCTCGTCTTGAATGCCGCGCGCGACGATGTCGACGATTTTATCCTCAGTTATTTCTAATTTTAATTTGTTTATTTTGCTAAGCTTCGTGAAACAGTATGTCTGGAGATCTTGTTCAAGTGAACTTTTGTACAAGACCGCGTCCTCTAATAGTTTTCCGAAGCTAATCTCAGCTGGGAATTGCCTCACAATTGCGATCGACAGGGCTTCCCAAGACAAAAAGGGTTCCGATAATCCCTCTACCCAAAGTTTCGCGTTTCATTTTAGTTTCAAGGTCGAAAGATACAATTTAGTTCGGTCATCCCAATCATACGTTACCCCGCTCGCGTTAACTTTATCCACCCACTCCCTCGCGGTGAGATTATTCGTCTCTGGATCGAATTCGGGTAAAATCTTTTCGTTGGTGTAGTGCGAGCGTCTCGACCCTCCGGAAAAGATACCTGATAGTATACCTGTCAGTTTAGCGATGTCCGATACCTGGCTTCCTTGTGTATTTTCAGATTGACTGCGTTCATTGTGATGGTGTCGGATTCTTGGTAATGGCGGCGTCCTGCTGCGACGCTCAATACCTGCTTGGGACCCTCGTCGTACTCTATCCCCATCCCTGGGACTACGCGAGCGATGCCTCTCTTGACCCCGGCTTCTAGATGGTCGTGGACTTCGAACCCCTGACCGCCTATCTCGATTCCGGCGTCGTCCGTCTCGCTCTCTTTCTCTATCCGCCATAACTCTTTCTTGTCTTTCCCGTTCACACAGTCACGTATCCCACTTCTGATTTTGTAGGAAAATAATTTAAACACAGAATTTAACGATACGTCTAACTCGGTTTATTTGAGCACCACTGTAGACAAATAATACAACGAAAGAACTCAACTGAAGAAGATCAAATTAACTACAAAAACACAACCCGATAAACAGATTCCCGATGCAGCGCGAGCAATTCCAACCGGGAGAGGTCCGACGGGACCAACCTCAAACTTCGCGTCGAGAGTCGGCAAGAGAACTCCCGTCTCCGCTCACTGATCCGCATCAGCCCCCTCAGCAACCAGCCCAAGATGCCATCCAATCAAATAGGCGCAGCATTCCCGCGAAAATACCCGACAATTGCAACTTTTTTCTTAATATTCATTGACATCGAGGCAATAGTTTGTTTCAAGGAAAATAATTTCAAAAAATAATTCTGAAAATTTTTTTTTTCAATTTTTTTTTAGATACAGTTTTTATTTCCCCCATTTTTTTCGACAAATTTTGTTTTCTCAAAAATTATTTTCAAAAATTTTGTATCCTAAATTTTGTCGAAAATATTTTACTTAATTTCTTTCCAATTTTTTTGTTCGAAAAAGTTTGTCAAAAAATTGGTTCAAAATATTGTTGTCAAAAATTGTGTTCAAAAACTTTTGTCAAAAATTGTGTTCAAAAAATTTTTGTCAAAAATTATGTACAAAAAGTTTTTGACAAAAATTTTGTTCAAAAAATTGTTGTCAAAAATGTTGTTCAAAAGATTATAATAGTAATTGTTTTACTTACATTGCTATTATCTTGCTAAAAGACTTCAAAGTCATCTCTGTCTTTTTGTTTCAAGACTGTGACTTTTCCGTTGCAAACGCTGTGATAGCCATAATCATTTCGCGATTTTTCACTTAAACATAGATCGCCGTATTTGTAGTTCTTTTTTTCGAAAAACAATTACATGAAGGCATTAATGAAAGGATTCATCACTGAATTTCACTAACTTTCCGTTACCTTTCTCACAAATATAACACTTCATTTTAACTTTTACGCGAAGTGGGCAGCGAACTAGACAAGACTGGACTAAACACCGTAAGTAAACACCGCAAAGTCCTTAACCGAAACCCTCACAAACCTTCCACGCCGCACAGCACCGCACCCACGCAGCAGCCCTCACTTCCAACGAAGATGAAGACTCTTCTTAGGTACTCTTTCTTCTGAAATATTGCAGCAGAAGCAAATACATTCCGCAAACAAATGCCTTTGCCGCGTATTTCGGTCAACTTCATCCCTGGCAAAACAAGTTTTTCGTTTACAGAGGGCTTAGAGCTTTCATTTACTTTTTGTTTTATCATGCTCGTCGATAGATACAATTAGTTAACTTTAATTACCGCCTTTACGGCCCTTTGCACTTATTGCCCTCTACAATATGGTGTATATTTCATTCTGCTCATACACGACAGGTGTTTAACGAAAAAATCGATCGTTAAGAATCCATTTTTTATCGCACATTTGCCTACATTGGCGCTGGCAAAGGGGCCTTTCCTTCATCGTCTATGTCTAAGGTTTCATCTCCAGTAGCTTTTATCATGCTCAATTATCACCTGCCAAAAAATGCAGTGGGATCTCGGACTATAAAGGGCTTCCTTCGCTCTGCTCCCCACCAACCAGTCTCTAAGTACAATATCACCATTCCCTAGCTACTTCTTAAAAATAGAGGTTGGTAACTCACCACCTATACAATCTTTTGAAAAACACTGAGGCAAACTTTCATGGAAACAATGAAGGCGAGAGTCGAGAGGAAGAAGGTGCAGTTAAATTATTACTTGCATTATCCTTGGAAGCTCTTTCTAAGAGATTAAGACTTTCAACGTTATCGCCGATAGCGTGGGCAGTGTCTTCATGAGACGAAGAGCGTGTAGTCAAATAATCACTGGTAATTCCTTGGAAGCTGTTTCTAAGAGAGTAAGACTGAAAGCGTGGACACTCGAGAGTGTCTTCACGAAGGTACCGAAGGACTTGATGTTGAAGAAAGCGGTAATAAAGCTTCAGCTTCAGAACTAGAAAACTTTAAAAATTTGTTCAAAGGAAGTTGTCCTTTTGATGCCTTCTTTTCGCGATCTTCTTTTTCCTTCCTCCTATATGCCTCGATTTATATTTGTAGTTCCTTTTTAGCAGTTTAGCTTAGTTTTTATTCACTATATAACTTTGAAACCGACTTCTTATAACGAATGCATACCGATTCATGCTGAATCGCTGATCTCGAACGACCTAACTGGCTAAAGAAGTCATAACATATCTGCTATCGTTTACATGCCTATAAAAATCCACTGCCGCTTAAGTGTTTAAGAACGATCCTCTGTGTCGTTCGATATTCTTTTCTGTTTACATGACGAAACTTACTCACGGCATAGAAAGTAGAAACGTCAAAAATTTTCGACGAAAACGTGACTATGTTCTGGCGAGATGTAACAAACGGAAAATTCTTAATCAAATTAAGGAAATTATTTTTTAGTGGATCTGGAAATAATTTAGAACTGAAACTAAAAAAAAATCATTAAGTCTAACTAAAATATCTAAATTGCTGGAGTTCGAAAATAAAAAAATTCTAATTTTAGGACTGCGTGCCCTCCGCAGGGCCCCGGGTTTTAATTCCCACCTGACCCCCCCCCCCCCATCTTCTCGGCGGCCCTGATTATAATTACTACTGAAAAAATCCAACTCTTAACGAAAAATGCCTTTGACATAGATTTAATTACTACATCATTCAGTTTACAATGCTTCATTCTACAATCTTTGACTTTACATTTTTTCCATTTTATGTCTTCATTTTAAAACGTAAATTTTTAATTGAAATAATTTACAAATTCAGTTTTGAAGACTTGAAAAATTAAAAATGTTTAAAATTTAAGATTGTTTATAAAAAACGTTTCAAGTTGATCAACTGTAAGTATAAATGAATTATTGATTTTCAAAACTGAACTGTACTTCGAGTGTTCAAAATTGTACAATAATTAATTTACAATACGATTCTAAATCTGTTAAAAATTAAACAATTTACAGATTTTAACGTTGAAAATTCAACTTTTTCAATAGGACAGCCTTAATAATTAAGCAAATTGAAATGTCTGATTAAAATTGTATGAACTATTTTCAATGTGAAAATAACTTAAAATTAATATATTCATAATTAAACGCTTTTGTTCAATTTAAAATCCTATTCAAATATTGTCCCAGTCTGAAACACTCCATTCTTAACCCATTTAGTTTAAAATTTTGTAATAAAAAAAAAGTTAAAATGAGCAATTATAAATCAAATATTCAAAACTAAACAATTTGAAACTGAATTGTTTGAAATAGAAAGCCTTGAATGGTTAAAATTTCAGAGTGCAAAATTTAAACTTTGAACGCTACAATTTGTATTGTAAAATTAAATAACATCTGAAAATTACTGATTTGAAACGACCAAAATTAAATAATTTACCTTAAAAGGAATTATGTATTAAAAAAACGTTTAGATTTGAGTGGGAGACTGGGAAATTTTGTATTTTTATAATTTTTATCAAGTTTTGAAATGAGGAAATTTCAGTTTGTAATTTTTGTTAAATTGGCAGTACGTTTTATATTTTTAAGGTTTTCATTAACTTATAACGGAGGCAATTTTTTTCAATTGTAAGAGGTTATTTTTTTCTTTTCAAGATTTTTATTGTGCTTAAGGAAAAAATTTTTTATTCTTGACTTTTTTTCTGAATAGGAAGTGGATAATTTAAAAAATATATTTGTATTGAGTACGAGGGAAGGAAATTTTGATTTTCAATTTTTTCTGAACTGGAAGAGGGACATTTTTTTATTTTTATGATTCTTATAGAACTGGAAGGGAGGAAATATGTGTTTTAAAGTTTTTCTAAATAGGAAGAGTTTCATTTTTTAACATTTTTATTAATGCGAGTTGAAATGAAGGATTAGTTTTAATTTAGAGCATTTAAAACGATAGCGTGGATTTATATTTTTTAACCAGAAATCTTTGAACTGTTTAATTGCACTTAATTGAAAATTTGCAATTGAAAAGTGTAAAAAGCTTCTATTTTATATATGTAAATTATTAAGAGTTTAAATTAAAAATTGCCGAATTAAAATTTGTTCAAGCTTCAATTCACACTGTACTACTTACAAACATTTTTGTACTACAAACACAAGTATGATTCAAGACTTTTGGCGTGAAGTCGCAGGTCATAAGCCGGGTACAGTCGGTCAGCTGGTCTGATCGTCGCGTACTCGGCTGTAGACGGAACAGCTCGGAAATCTGCGGGCGTTTTTCGTATAGCCTTTAGGAATTCTCGCAAATCCCGGTTGCAGATATTGCTAATGGCTCTCATTTCAATGCGCATTCTTATTTAAGAATATTAGAATTTCGTATATTTCTTATAACATATGTTAATTAAAATACTTACTTTTGACAATATTTTTTACAAAACTTGTTATTGACCATTATCACTTTTTTACACCGTCAATACACCGTCAATAATCTAAGCGTCAATACTAATTTCTGCTCGCTCCAGTTTACAATAATACAAACAGAAATACCATCATCTTGTATTATAGTAGGAATCTTTATAACAGTACCTTGATTATCCCTAAATTCTTACATTTTATTTTAATTATAGATATAGAATGAAACAAATATTGATATCAAAAGTCTCTCTGTGTAGGTTTTATCCCAAACACTTCAGCTGCAAAGCCAAGGGAGTCTTTAGAGCCATTGTCAAATTACATGCAAAGGATTTCATCCCTTGTCGATACGCTATTCGCTGTATCATGTAAGTCACACGACATTTCTATGACCCTCGCTTAGGGAAAGTCTGTAGATCTCCCCTGCAGCCCTCTGCCTAATTATAACGTGCAGCAGTAGTATACCTAAGATGGATTCCAATGCCGATGCTAGGGTTGTTCTCATTGCTCCAGTAATTACCAGACAAAAGACCATTTGTAGGCTTTTCAGCTGACTCCTAGAACTGAACAAACTGATTGTTGGCACCTAGATCAATGGTGCGTACGTTATAATTGGTCTAATTACTACCGTACATAACCAGTAAACTACCTTGGGCAGTTTCCAGATTAGTTTAAAGTAAAAAATGACGAATGAATAATTAGCTCATGTGGAGAAGTTGAACTTTTTGCCATAGAATTTAGGTTCCTTGAGATCGGGAAGTTTCCTACGTCTCGTAAAGACCATAAGTTCAGTTTTATCCAGGTTAACAGATAGCCCAGAGTCGTTGCACCAATTCTCAACAATGTTAAGAGCATTTTGCATGAGTTCGACTAAAGTTACCTCATTTTTTCCTGTTACCAGGATAGCAAGGTCATCTACATACCCTTGTGTAAAAACCTGATTCATTTAATATACGAGTAAAATTATCAATAACCAGCGCTCACAGGGTGGAAGATTAAACTCCTCCCTCCGGAAAACCCCTTTTTACCTACGCTCTCACGTTGCAACTGCGTGGAGAGAAGATTGGAAAATCCTGTCGCATAGCATAGAACACATCCACCTGTTAACAGTGCGGTACCTACAACATGTTAGTCTGCACAATTGAATATATATTCCGTAGGGGTGTTACTGAATGCACCCTCTATGCCTGGGATTCCTGCAATCACTACATCTCCAGTTGGCCCCGATTTTTGAACGCGGAAGGTAAATGCATCAAGTGCGTCAACGGTGGATTTGTCTTTGAGGCTAATTGTTTGAAATGATTTAGCCTCTTAATAGGTTTCTCTCCCCGGCTTTAATATAAAAATCGCTTTGACCTTCTTCCTTACCATAGGGGTATAACCCATAGCTACGCACGCTCAAACAATGTTACACAATTTTCCCAATAATACATCCAAACCTTCTTGAATCATCGCTGGGAATAGAAGACTTGCATGTTGGTGGCGGAAATGAGAACGTGTTTAGTGACAGGTGGAGAGAGAATTTTACGGAATTTGTGTGGAAGGTGTGAGTGGAGTGTGAGGGTGGAAGCCGAGGAGGTGAGTAGGGTTGTGTGGGGTGAATTGGGGAGATAAAAAGTGAGTTTCAGCGTGGGTGGGAGGTGGTATCCAGCTGGATAGGGAAAGTGAGGTTAGGTTGGCAAGTAATCGGGGGAGTTCGTGGTCAGGAGTCCTGGGCTTTCGAGGGTTCAAGGGTGGTTCTCGAAAAGTTAGGGGATGCTAAGGGAGAGAAAGGGGGGTCTGCAGGGACTGAGGAATTGAAAAAAAAAGGCGAAAAAAAAGAAAAATTTGGCGGCGAAAGACGCCAACATTTGGCAGAGACATCTGTCGCTTGCGGCAGGTACTGCATGGATAGGTCCCAGTTACCGGCGGTAGAGCGGGAGGTGGGCAGCGAGAGTACTGGCAGTGCTGGTAGTGAAACCGACGGGGAGGGGATTTTCCACAAGCCACGACGGCCAACAACGCGTCGCCCGGTGTCGAGCGGTGCGTCGGGGAGAGGGAGAAATCGGGACGGTGGCAACGAAGAAAGCGAGAACGCAAGGGAGAGAGCGTCAAGCGCAAGTGACGGGGAGGATCTCTTGAAAAGGAAGAGAGACAGCCAAGAGAGTCCGGAGAAAAGCGAGGTCGAGAGCCCGTTTAAAAAAAGCGGGATAACAGCGAGGTCACCCCCCCAAAAAAATGGAGGGGATGTTGGAAAAGGAGGCTCTCGGGATGTTGTTAGGCGAGATCAGGGGGCTGAGGGAGGACGTAAGGGGGACCAAGGTGCAGATGGAAGGTATGAGGGGGGACTTGCGAATCAGAGATGAGAAATGGGAAAAGGAGGTGAAAGAGCTGAGAGAGAGAGTAGATGGGTTAGAGAGGGAAAGAAAAGAAAAAGAAGTTAAAATAAAACAGATGGAAGAGGAGATTAGGGCGTGGAAAGAAAGGACTGAAAAAAGGCTTGAGAAGGTGGAGGGCAGGACGGAAATGGAAATAGGAGTCGGGGGTAGCGGGGGCGAGACTAAAGGTATTTGGGAGAGGGTAGGGAATATGATAGAAGAGAAAGTGGGAGAGCGTAGGAATGAAAAGGAGGAGAGGGCGGATAGGGAAAGGATAAGGGCAATGGAGTTGAGAATGGAGAGAAAGGAGAAGGCAGACAGGAGAAATAATATTGTGATAAGAGGGTTGAAGATGAAGAGCGGGGAAGAAAGGGAGGGTGTGGAAGCGCTGCTACAGAGCATAGGGTGGAATAAAGGCAGGGTAGGGAAAGTTAAGTTGGAGGGGAGAAAGGAGAAAGAAGTGGCGGTTGTGGAGTTGGAGAGCTGGGAAGAAAAATTGGGGGTAATGAGAAATAAAAATAGGATAAAGGATAAGGAAGTTTTCATCGATCACGATTTGACGACAAAGGAAAGGGATGTATAGAGAATGCTGTATGACAGGGCTAGGAGGGAGAGGAGTGAAGGGAGATCGGCGAAGGTAGGATATCGGAAAATAAAAATAGACGAGAAAATGTGGGTGTGGGACGAGGAGAAAGAGGTGTTGAAAGAAGTGCAGGGGAATTTGTTTCGTAGGAAGTAGGGGAGTGGGGGTAATGCAGGGTAGAGGAGTTGTGAAGGTGCTTTACTGGAACGTAGCAGGGGTAAAGAAGAAGGATGAGGAGTTCTGGAGGTATATCCAGGAATTTGATGTGGTAGGACTGGTAGAGACGTGGGTGGAAAGAAAGGAATGGGATAAAATAGAGCCAAAGCTGCCAAGGGGGTATAGGTGGAGACTCCAGGAGGCGGTCAGAGTGAAGAAGAAAGGAAGGGCTAGTGGGGGAATTATAACGGGGATTAGAGATGGATTAGAGGAAGAAGCTCACGGAGAGGAAGAGGAGGAGGGAGTGCAAATGAGGAAAGTAAATATAGGAGGGGTAATGTGTAAGTTTGTGACAGTGTAGAATAAGGATGGGATGGAAAGTATTAAAGAAAGGGTGGAAGACCTGTTAGGTGAAAGAGAAGAGGGTATGGTGGTACTGGGTGGGGACTTTAACGCGAGGATGGGGAGGGAAGGGGGCCTTTACAGGGAAGGGGAGAGCTTCGAAAGGAATTCGAAGGATAGGTTAATAAATAAGGAGGGGGAGATTCTAAGGGACTGGATGGAGGATAGAGGCTGGGCGGTGGCAAATGGTATGGCAACTGGGGACGAAGAGGGAGAATACACATACGTAGGTAAGGTGGGGGTATCGGTAATAGATTATGTAGTTATGAATATGCAAGGGTGAGAGGAGATGGAGAGATTCGCAGTAGAAGGGAGGGTAGAATCAGACCATCAGCCAGATATGGGAGGATTTAAAAGAGAAAGTGAAAGGGTGCGTGCAAAAGAAGGTATTCAAAAAGAAGAAGAAAGGAATGGTGAAGCCGTGGTGGGATAGGGAATGTAAAAAGATGAAAAGAAAGGTGAAGAGGAAGTATAAGAAGTGGAAAGAGGGTACTGCGAAAAGGGAGGAGTACGTAGAAATGAGGAAGGGGTTTAGATTGATGTGTAAGAAGAAAGAACAGGAAAAGGAGAAAGAGCTGGAGGAGGAGTTAGGAAATGTTAAGACAGAAGGGGACGTCTGGAAGATAATAAATAGGTTTAGGAAGCGTAGAGTAGGGATAAGCGACAAGATAGGGAGTGAGGAGTGGAGGGAGTTTTTTAAAGAATCATTTCAGGGCTCAGATTCAAGGAAGAGAGATGATGGGAGTAGAAGAACGGGGGAGGCAGAGATTGAGGAGTTGAATGACGAGGAGATAGAGAAACAGATAAGGAAGTTAAAAAGGTCAAAATCAGCAGGGCTGGATGGGCTAGAGAACGAAGCATGGCTGTTTAGTACACAAGAGGTTAGGGAGAGGCTGAAGGAGGTAGTGAAGAAAGTATGGAGGGGGGAGGGATTCCCACGAGGGTGGAGAGAAGGATTAATAGTGCCTCTGTATAAGAAAGGAGAGAGGGATAGGCAGGAAAATTATAGGGGGATTACGCTAATGAATACGGCGTATAAAGTATACGCGATGGTAGTAGCGGAGAGGCTGCGTAAGGATGTCGAGGGGAAAGGAATATTGCCAGAGACGCAGGCGGGCTTTAGGGCAGGTAGGAGTACTATCGACAATATCTACGTTCTGCAGCACGTGGTGGATAGAGAATTAGCGAAGAAGGGGTCGAGAGTGTACGCGTTTTTTGTGGATCTAAAAGGCGCGTTTCCGTCGGTGGATAGGGGGAGGTTGTGGGACGCGATGGAGGAGAGGGGAGTGGAGAGAGGCCTGATCGAGAGGGTAAGGGAGATATATGAAGAAACCAAAGATAAGGTAAGAGGAGGACAGGGGATTTCGGAGGGATTCTGGATGGATAGGGGGTTAAGACAAGGGTGTCCGCTTAGCCCGACGCTTTTTGCGATTTTAATTGCGGATATGGAAAGTAAGCTGGAGGCCGGAGTGGTAGGAGGAGTCAGGATAGGAGGGGTTAGAATTTGGTCGCTAGCGTATGCAGATGACATAGTGTTGTTGGCAAAAAGCGAGGAGGCCTTAAAGGAAATGATGAAGTGGTTGAGAAGATACCTGGATAAGAACAGGTTAGAACTGAATGCGGAAAAGTACAAGGTTATGGTTTTCAGAAAAGGAGGTGGAAGGGATAAGGAAGGGCAGTGGAAGTGGAAGGGAAAGGCGGTGCAGGCGGTGAAAGAGTTTGTGTACCTGGGCTTCTTGTTTCGGAGGAATGGCGGAGTGGATGGTCACATAAAAGAGAGAGTGAGGAGGGCAAATGTGGTGATGAGGCAGGTGTGGGCGTTGGGAAAGAAGTTATTCGCAGATGATTTTGGAAGGAGAATGAAATTGTTTGACTCACCAGTGATGAGTGTGCTATTTTATGGAGTAGAGGTGTGGGGGTGGAAGGAAAGCGAAGAGGTAAATAGGATACAGGAGAGATATGTAAAGTGGACACTGGGGTTGGCAAGGAACACGCCTAATTATATTGTCAGGAGGGAGACGGGGAGAACGAGTGTAGGGATTCTAGCGGGGAGTCGAGCGTGTAAATATGAGGAGAAATTTTTGGAAAAGGGGGGAAGTAAGCTGGTTAGGGAGTGTTGGTGGGAGAAGGAGAACAGGAGAGGGGGTGGGAAGATGGAGGTTGAAAGATAAAGGTATTTTAGAACGAATGGACTGCATATGGATGAATTGAGAAGGATGCATGAGGAAGAAAGGAAGGAAGGAAGGTATATGAGTTGGTTAAGAAAAACAGCATGGAGAGAGAGAAGACAGCAGGGGAAGAGAGAATAAGAGAGACAAGGTTTAATGGGAACTATGTGTGGATTATGCCAAGGGCGAGAGCGCAATATTTGTGTGAGAAAGGAGAGAAAGGAAGTCAGGAGCTTATAGCGAGAATGAGATGTGGGTGCATGGGGGGTTTCAATAGGTTCTGGCTCGCTAGGGAAAAGAGGATGTGTGAACTATGTGGGAAGGGGGAGGCAAGAGTGGAGCACTGGTTGGAGGAGTGCGTGGAGGTGGAAAGGAGTGGGATAAGCATGGAGGTATTGATGCATGAAAGGGGGGACAAAAGGGCAGTAGCATGGGTGAAGGGAGTATTGGGAAAGATGGAGAAGAAGAGAAGGAAGGAGGAAGACGAATGGAGAAGGAAAGATTGTAAATAGAGGAGGAAGTAAATATAAGTAATTGTAAATATTGTAAATAGTAGATAAGTATTAGGTATTAGTCGCGGAGGCAGAGTTTGGTAATGCGAGGCAAGCAAGAAAGTAGGGACATGCGAGCGAGGCGAGGCAAAGCGAGGAAGGCAATGCGATAAGAGCGAGCGGCGTTAGATATAAGGTGTGGAAGGATGTTAGTTTTAAGGGTTAGTTGTAAGAAAATTCTGTAAAAAATGGAAGTGAAAGCAAGTCAATTTTTTAAGGCCAGCAGGCTAAAAAATAAACGTTTATCTCATTTATCTCATCGCTGGGAATATACCATCTTTCCCAACGGCCTTGAATGGATCGAAACGCCGAACGGCTGACTTAATTCTTGATTGTGTTATTATTTGGCTTGCCATCCTCCAGTCATCCCCACTGGTCCAACGATCTAGGTCATCAGAAGAGTTCAACGCCCTCCGACGGATAACCAGATTCGGAACCAGGGAAGTTCACCTGCACGAGGTGTTTGAGAATTTCGCTAGCTAAGTAGAGACAGTTCTAAAAAGGCATCCAGAGGCAACTAATATCACCTTCAACGCTCTGGAGCGCTGTTTAAAACAACACCTGTAAAAGACAAGCTTCAAACTACAACATAACCTAATCTTGTGCTTACTACAACATCGTCATAAGAGACTTCAAACAGTGTATTAAATTCATAACACCTTTCTCTCATCAGGCACTTGACTTAGTCCGTGGCTGATGATGAAAAACCGGGTTCACCCGAGAGAAAGTATTTAAAACTAATTTCAAACAAATATATCTATATAAAGTAATTAATTGAACTAAAAGTGGGCTATGTGGGTATAAATATATCAGTAAAAAATTTTTATTTAAATTATGATATTAACATTAATCCTATAATGCAAATTGTAATTGCAAATTGTAATACAAATATATCATATGTAATGTCCCAGGGGTTCAAAATATATGATAACGAGGATGGTCACCAATTAAACCATGTCTGTACATCAATTAGCTGACGCCATACGCTAGTTCAAACTGGAAACTGCAGCAAGTTGTCTCTGCCACAAAGCAGTTCTCCAATGATACCCACATAGAGGTCGGACTAGATAAATGCAGAACAGGTCATTTAATTAGAGGAGAATTAGGGACCGCAGAGCTAGAGAACGAGAACGAGAATGACATCGGCAAACATTTAAATATCTATGCAGTCTTAAGTCTAAGGGTAGTCAGCATACGATAATTAAGAAAAGCCTAATGACTGTCTTCACTACAAGACTCAGATGGGTACTAAAGAGTTCTCTTAACACGGCCAACAAGATCAGGGCATCAATACCTATGCATCGAATGCACCACAGTAATTCGGCGATTGAAAGGGTAGTTCCACCACGGTATATGTCAAGCATGAGTCTCAAGTTATGCAGGTGCGAGACTAACAGTAAGCGAGATGTGCTTTATAATACCATCTGTGAAGCGGATCTCGATTACACGCCCTTGAATTTGTCCTCAGAGGAGGTCTTGAATATCAGGAAAGAAACCATGGAACAATTAGAAATTCAATTGAAACAAATATATCTCCACGGCGAGCTCCCCAAAATGTTAGAGCAACATAGATTGATCAGAGAAGCATCCAAGATTTCGCTGAAAAATGTCCTGTTTCCGAAAACGAAGGGACTCGTGATAGCGATTCAGGACAGAGTTGTCAGCACCAGAAACTATCGCAAGCACGTGTTACATCAAGACAATGCCGTTTATGTGAAGATACCAATGAATTCATCGAGCACATTATTGATGGTTGTTGCGTAATGGTTCAGAGAGACGCACAGACATAATGATGAAACAGTCATTGTATACATCAACAACTTGCCCTAAATCTAGGACTCGTCACAGCATGGAAACCATTATATAGATACATTCCCGTGTCCGTTTTAGAAAACGAAGTCTACATCTTATACTAGGATGTCACTATCCAGACGGATCATTATATCCGAGCCAATCGACCCGACATCGTGTTTGTTAATAATTTATTTGATGTTGTTATTCTTGTTTGAGTGACCTTCAAGGTCTCATTGGTAATCAAATGGTTTTCGCCCAATGCTCATTCTCCTTGAAGGTCTCTCTCCGTTCTTTGAGTTTCAGGCGCCTTCCTTTTCGTGAGAGTGGGGACTCAGGTAGTGGCGTGAAGCTCCCTTGTTGAGTTTTGGGAGCTTTTCCGGGCTTTTCAGTTGCTATCAAGGTGTAGGCAAGTGTAGACATTGTCGGTTGTTGCAACGATTTTAATCAAGTGTGTTTCTTCTAGGCAATTCTGGTATTTGAGCCCTTCAAGTAAAGTCAGTGTTTTATTCATTTTTGGATTCCTTGATTAGTGATTTCCCGACTAGATCATCTTCTGGTGTTGTGGGAAGTGACGAGTCGGATGACGTATTGCTTCCGGTTGCGTCGGGATCGATCGTTCGGTGAACGATCGTGGTCGTAGCTTCCGGAGGCTACATCTGTGCCAATTTTCTCAAACAATCCAAAACCTTTTTTGGGTACAGAAGGAGCGCCTTGTTGGATAGGCTCAGGGACCCATATTTTGGATTAACTCGATAAAAGGTATTTTTGAAGTTTTCAGTAATATTATTATTATTATTATTATTATACCATTAAGCCATTTCCCTTTCGGGGTAGGCGTGACTTGCTCGGTTGGAGAATAGTAGTGTGCATATAGGTATATAGGTATAAGGTAGGTAGGAATATAGTTATGAGGTGGATAGGTATATAAGTGTTAGGTATATATATTTTAGATTGATCTGGAATTCTCGTGTTATTTATTTAAATGACACGTTTACTCCGCAACACTGCTCCGACCCAGGTTGCTGATCAATCTCTCTAGCGATCACCCCAAGTGAAGAGCCTCACAAAATTGTTATGTATGGTTCTCCACTTGGGCCCATTAGTATCCAAGATCTTTGTTTCAGGCGTCATTCATTCTACTGTCACTCTGTTTACAAACTATTTGTCGCCACACTTTTCTGTCCTGGCATACTACTCTAGCTTCCTTCACGTCCATGCATTTTTTCATGCAAGCTCTTGTGTTCCTATGGCTTCTTATGTCTCTACGGATTAATGTCTCATTTACAGATTCTAACCATTCTTTCGGCGGTCTACCTCTGGGCATTCTGCCATTTACTTTACCTTTATACACTTGTTTGGTCAGTCGTTCATCTTTCATTCTTTCAAGATGTCCGAACCATCTTAACTGATTTCTTTCCCATGTGTCAACTATTGTCTCTTTTGCACCACATTCTTTGAGGATTGTCTCGTTTTGGACTTTGTCCATTAGTGTTTTCCCGCATATTATGTGCAGAGGTTTCATGCCGATCGCGTTAATTTTACTCCTGTCCTTTT
The DNA here is from genome assembly GCA_932195095.1 of Andricus curvator. Lineage (NCBI taxonomy): Eukaryota > Metazoa > Arthropoda > Insecta > Hymenoptera > Cynipidae > Andricus > Andricus curvator. The sequence goes on along the minus strand of CAKNYM010045882.1, from coordinate 3,083 downwards.
CTTGACAGGTCCATGTCTCGCTACCGTATAGTACAGTCGGTACGAATATAGAATTGTGTATGGCCATTTTAGCTTTTTTTGATATGTTTTTATTTGTTAGGATGGACCCTGCTCTACCGATAACCTGTTTACCCTTATTTATGCGCCTATCTAACTCCCCATCTATTTTTCCGTCGCTAGTGAATAGACTACCTAGATATACGTACTTGTCAACTTGTTCTAATCTCTCATCATTTAGGACAATGTCGCACATTGTTTTCTCACTCTTTCCCTCAAACACCATGATTTTTGTTTTATTTACGTTAATTTTGAGTCCCATGTCCTTCATGCTTGTATGAAGTTTATTCAACATTCTTTGCAAGTCCTCGACTGATTCTGCCATAACAATCTTGTCATCTGCGAAAGCTAACCCACGTACCTTAACTGTTTGGAGATCTACACCTTCTTCGTCGAAGAGTGCAGTTCTTAGACACTTATCCATGAATATGATAAATAGCCACGAGGACATAACGCATACTTGTTTCACGCCTTGCGTAATATCGAACCAGTCACTCAGTTTCCCGTTTACCCTTACGCTCGCTTTACTACCTGTATATATTGTTTTTATTGCTTGCAGGAGCCCTCCATTTACTCCGTATTCTTTAAGAACTTCCCAAAGTTTACTTCTATTTACCGTGTCAAATGTTTTTTCTAGGTCAATAAATGCACAGAAAACTTTCTTTCCTACTCTCAAGCTTTTTTCTGTGATCTGTCTTAGGCTAAATATCTGATCTGTACATGATCTTCCTGGCATAAATCCACTTTGGACTTCCTATATTTTTTCTTCTGTGATTTCCATTACCCTACGAATAAGTATTTTTGAGTATATTTTACTTACTGTACTTAGTAGGCTGATACCTCTGTAATTACTGCAGTTGTTTTTATCTCCCTTTGTTTTGTATATTGGTACGATAATCGCTTTTTCCAATCGTCTGGGACTTTCCCCGTCTCGATACATAAATTTATTAATTCGCACAACCTGTGAGGTATGTACTCGCCACCGTATTTGAGCATTTCAGCACTAATACTGTCTATGCCAGCAGCCTTACCGTTTTTTAAGTTCTTAATTATGTCTCGGACCTCAGTGACACAGACTTTTTCAATTGGGTTTTCTAATGCATTATGTTCTATGTCGCAGTTTTGTTGTCCTATATCTTCACCTCCTAATAGTTCTTTAAAAGAGTCTTTTAAAGCGTCTACTATCCCGTCTATATCATATAGCATTTCACCTTTGCTGTTTCTCATGCTAGTAAACTCTGTACTTTTACTTTCCTTCAACTGTTTATATAGTAGTTTCATTATTCCTCCAAAGCCGTTTTGTATTTTGTTCTCTTCTTCTGTTCTGATTTTTTCTTTACTCTCCTTGACTAGTCGTTTCATTTTCCTCTTTTTGTCTTTGTAATCATTTTTGAGTCTATTTCTCTCCTCATCGCTAAGACCTGTCATGTTTAATGTTCTCTTGTGTGCTTTTTTCTTTTCTCGCTGGGCTGCTTGAATTTCATCATTCCACCATGCATCACCAGACTTTCTTCCTACCACTGCCGTACCACACACTTCAATTGCAGTTTTAACAATGATATCCCGTAATAAAGCCCACGCGCCCTCTATATCTTTAATGCTCGTAAGCGCTTCCCAAGTTGCCCTATCTATGCGTTCGCTTAACTTATTTTGAAACTCTATTCGCACTTCCGGTTTCTGTAAATTTTCAATCTTTATTCGAGTTTGTTTCGTTTTTTCTGTTCTCTTTCTTTTCCATCCCCGGCCTAAGTTTATTTTAGAGATTAAAAGATAATGATCAGTATTGCATTCGGATCCCCTCATGACTCTTGTATCTACAACTAGTTCTCTTAGTCTTTCATCCGCAATAACGAAGTCAATTACACTGCGGTTATTTCCTTTACACCAAGTGTACGTGTGGATCATTTTATGTCGAAACCAAGTATTGGTAATAAATAGGCCCTTTTCTAGGCATAAGCTAACTAATTTTTCCCCGTTATAATTTTTTCTTGGATCCCCAAATTTACCTAGTACCCTTTCTGTATCTGTATCCTGACGTTGAACGCCGACCCATCCGTTCATATCTCCTAGCAGAATTATTCTTTCACCTGGATCGCAAGTACTTATTGTGTCATTTAAAGTGTCCCAGAAAGCGTCTTTGACTTCTCGCGGCTCACTGTCAACTGGGGCGTAGCACGCTATGATAAATAACCTTCTGATTCCTACCTTCATTCTAGCCCACAACAATCTGGGAGATACAAAATCATGATCTTTGAGATGCTGTCTTGCTTTTTTATTCATAATTAAACCGATCCCTTGACTACGATTTGATTCACTACCTACTCCTGACCATATTTCAAAACCGCCTTTCAACACCCCATTTTCTATGTTTCTACTTTCGCAACCCTTTTTCTTCGTCTCAGGTACACATAAAATATCTAGTTTCCTTGCATGCATAGTTTCTCGTAGTTCTCTTATTTTAAGGTCATTCACTCCTCTAGCATTCCAGACACCCAGTCTCCATTCATCGCCTGAAATTCGACCTTTACGTTTACCGTGTGTATGCATTTTGTCGATCCAAGTTTCAGTCCATTCCGAGGCTACTTTATTGTTTGTATTATTCATGTTTAGATTGTACACCCAACTAACACCTTTATGCGCGAAATTTGTTTTGCGAGCCGAAATCATGTCCAAGTTAAGTGATTATTCGTCGTACGGTGGATAGTCTATCTGTAACGTCAGTCCCACCAAAACTTCTGTTACTGCGTGGGGGGGGGGGGTGGATGTGAGGACAGAGAAAGGAAACCGAGAGTCTCAATTGGTTGGTGATTTATGCTGAGAAGGTTACCAGCCTTCAGCAGCGTTGTATTTGATAGGAGTTAATATGTGCCCAAAGCCGAATCCTGGCCTACCTCTAAAACAGGAGCCAATAAGTCTTTTTTTTTTTTTTTTTAATTTGAAAAAGAGTTTTATATAGATATGGATGAAATTTGCTCCTGGTTGAAATATTAAAATAGTTATAATAATTGAACTGCAATATTATAAGT
>CAKNYM010045880.1:67223-87911 GCA_932195095.1 Andricus curvator | reverse complement strand
AACCTGAGGACACGCTACGTAGTGGTGATAGGAAACCCACCGAGTAGAAACAGAGAAAATAGGAAAGTTTAAGTTGCAGCATGCAACTATTCTTTCATTATTTTTCGTAGACTATATGTGTATGAAACAGTTTCATACACAAACTCTCTTACACTTCTATTAGTATTTTCAGTAATTCTGTTATAGTAATTTAATGATATTCTTCCAATATATTCACTAATTGTCTCTATTTTCAATGCTCCATGCATACTTTGCAGTAAGGTGTATTTATTAAAATTCCCAACGAGCCTTAGGAATTTATTTTATGTTACTTCTAACTTTTTATAATTGGCTTGACAAGTAAGATTCCAAACAGGACAGGCATATATGTCATTGCAGGTCTAATAGTAGTTTGATATAAAGTTAGTTTATTCTTAATACTTAGAGCAGCTCCTTTATGAAGCAATGGATAAAGTGCGACCAATGAAGCTACAGCTCTTTGGGTTAGAATTTATGTGGGTGTCGCCTATAATAATATTTTTCTCTATTATTGGTCTTCTTTTTGTGAATATTATAGCTTCACTTTCACTACTATTCACCCTGATTTTCCATTCTTCAAGATATTTAATAATTTTATTTTTTGCAGTTTGCATTCTTTTAACAATCGTATCAATTCTGTATGAAGATATAAAAATCCCTGTGTAATCTACAAATAAGCTAATATTTATGTGTCAGTCTAAGTATATCAATTATGTATATTATATACAATATTGGTCCTAATATTGATCATTGGGGGACTCCAGCACTGATCTTTTTAATAGTTGAATTTACATTGTCATATTCGATAAATATTTTTCTATTTCTTACATAAGAGCTTATTAGATGCACTATATATGCTGGAAAGTTGTAGTGAATAAGTTTATATATTAAGCCGTTAAGCCACACTGTGTCAAAGGCTTTTTCAAAATCTAGTAACATAAATCCAGTATTTTTTTTTATTACATTTTTTCGTAATATAATTCGTTACTCTAGCAAGTTGGTCTATTGTGCTATGAGAATTCCGAAATCCAAATTGTTCATCTATATATAAGTAAATTATTAAGTGTTGGAAAACAACAACTCTGCTTTTAATAATTTTCTCTACAACTTTACTTAAATGTGGTAAAAGGCTTATCGGTCTATAATTGCAAATCAATCTATGATTTTTCCCGGGTTAAGGAATTGGTACGACTTTTGCTTTTTGCCAAGCAGTAGGAAAGTGACCTCAGCGAAATATTCCGTTTACAATTATTGTGGGCATCACAATAGCTTTCAGAGGAAGTTTTTTTATTAAGATTACAGTTACATCGTCAAACGCAGAAGCTTTGTTGTTCTTTAATATGTTTAGATATTTCACTTGGTGTCGTAAATTTAATATCATTAACATTAATTTTGGAGTTTTTAATGTACTTATTTACTGTTACCGTAACTTTTTTTTTATGTCGTGCATTTCCTAAATCATTATTTTGCAGATGCTCTGAATGAAATTGTTCAGCCAGGGCTTCAACTCTGTCTTCAGTTTTGTATATAACTTTGTTGTTTACATTTAATGGTGGTATAGCTACTTTTTCTTTGTATATTTTTTCGTAATCTTCCAAAGAGATTAATCAGGAGTATTACATTAAAACATTTCATGAGCGTCTCATCCCATTGTTGCCTGACCTATGCTCTTTTTTTCGTGGTAGTTATTTTTTGCATTATTTGAAGAAGAATTTTATTCTTGGGATACCTATTGCTTTGAAATTTTCTTCTGTATTTATTTTTAATTTTAATAACAAGTTGTGTGGTTTCCAATAGGGATTTAGAATGATTATAGCCTGTTTTAACAGGAATGTATTTTGTAGCCGCAGTTTTTATGATTTCATTTAATTGATTAATCTTTTTCTCTATGTCTATTCTAAATTGGATGCTAAAGTTTTAATTTACATGTTCTTGAATGTACTTCCTATGTCCTTCCCCACCTGCATTTTTAAATTCATAATATTTTTGTGGGTATTTACTTTCGTATATTTATCATTAATAGTAATTATGACTGGGTTGTGATCAGAGTTCAATATTTTTGAAGTATTTGGGATTTGAAGGTTATTGATATTTTTTAGCAAAAATAAGTCGAAGATACTCGGTCGTCTTACTTCTTGGAAGTGAGTTGGAGTTTCAGGCGCAGCAATATTTACTTGAGATTTTAGACATATACATATATATATATATATATATATATATATATATATATATATGGTCAATGGCCTGGATTCGCTACCGGAAAGCTTTCGATTCAACCTCTCATAGACTTATCATCTGTCTGTTGGAAAGCTTGAAGGTACATCCACACATAGTGAGATGCATAGAGAGATTGATGCCTCTTTGGAAAACTAGATTTACTATCTCATCTAGAAATTATCGTGTGACAACGAACAACGTCACCTTCCAGAGAGGCATCTTTCAAGGTGATACCATGAGCCCTTTGCTTTTTTGCATCACACTTTTGCCTCTATCTCTCGCACTAAGAAATTCTCCTGGATACCTCTGTGGCAACACTAATCAGCGCGAGCATAAGGTCACTCATGTATTTTATATGGATGACCTGAAGATCTATGCCTCTGGTAGAAGCAAACTTCAAACTGCTATAAATATTGTCAAGAACTACACAGGAGAGATTGGGATGGACTTTGGCTTGGACAAGTGTGCCAAAATTTATCTGAAGAAAGAAAAGATTACTGGCGTTCCCAAGGACCCTGAGCTTGTGGATATAAGTTTTATCAGACATCTTAATACTGGAGAGACCTATACATACCTGGGCGTGCCTCAAAACCGCATTCAGGACGTAAAATCAGTGAAGGAGTCTCTCCGAAGCAGATACAAGCATCTTCTTCGACAGATTTGGTCTTCCAATCTGTCGGCGTTGAACAAAGTATCTGCGACTAACATGCTTGCCGTCCCGGTTCTACTCTACTCGTTTGGGTTAGTTCAATGGACGAAGAACGAGCTTAAGGCCCTTGATGTCATTACACGTAAGGTCATGCATATGCATAAAAGCTTGCATATCAATTCGTCAGTTCCGCGATTATATATTTCACGCCGTCAAGGTGGACGCGGACTTCTGAATCTCCAGTGTCTTCATAACCGGATTGTTCTAAGTACAGCTTACATAGTTGCGAATGGCAGAGATCCTCTCCTAAAGATGGTCAGGAACCACGAGATGATTGGCGAAGGAGCGTTCCTTTACAAAGCCGCGGAGCAAGCGGCCGAGACCCTTGGCCTGAATTTTAACATCAGAAGTGAGGAAAGTGCATTACTTCATCTAGATGCTTCACTTCTAAAAACCAAAGTGAAGAAAGCAGAGGTTGCAAATTTTCACCAAGAGCTACTCGACAAGAAAATGCACGGAAACTTTCACAGAAATGTAGAAAAACAGTCCTTGTCGAAGGAGCAAACTTTTGCTTTCCTCAAATCATCAGGGCTTAATTCAGGTACAGAGGGTTTTATTTTCGCATGTCAGGACGGTGTCATTTCCACCCTAGCATACCGTGAGCGCATTTTATGTCAAGAAGTTCCCAGTGATAGGTGCAGAGCGTGTCATGCACACGCTGAGTACCTAGAACACATACTATCAGGGTGTCCGACCCACGCAGGAACGACATACATCTATAGACATAATGCGGCCATAAGAGTGCTTCATTACCATCTTTGTCGCTCTTATGGTGTTGGTCGCGATCCTGCCCTGCCGAACGCTCCAAGGGAGATAGAGACAATTGTCCAAAACGAGAAATGCCAAATTTTCTGGAACTACGATTTTCGGGCAGCAGTCTCCGTTGCGCACTCGAGGCCTGACATTGTTCTCCAAGACTTCGAGAAACGAACTATATTCGTGATCGAATTCTCGGCTCCGTCCGAATACAACATCACTGCAAAGGAGAAAGAAAAAGAGGAGAGGTATCAAGACCTTAAAAGAGAGCTACAACGACTGTACCCAAAATATTCGGTACAAGTAATTGTCCTTGTGATAGGTGCTCTCGGAGGTGCGAAACTATCACTGGTTAGTAACCTTAAAGCAATACCCGCGTGCCAAAAATATGCCAAGGCACTTGCGAGATGGATGCAGAAAGCTGTCATCCTTGGGTCGCTTCGTGTCCTCAAGACACACGAGTGTTTCGCCGGCCTGTCGTTGTGATTTTGTCGTTGCCTATGACCACCCATCTCACGGTTTTGAGACGTAGCCATAGGTGTGATTTACCGCGGTGCTACTGGGGGCAATTGACATTTTGTTGGATGGCAGTTGCTCTTAGTGGGACCCTGCGGTGGTTGTTTAACTTTTGTTTTTTAAATTATATATATATATATATATACATATATATATAACACAGATTCCAATAATATCAAACTGAGACTGATTAATTTTATATTTTAAATCATTCATTTTAGTTTTAATAGAATTAGCATTCCAAGTGACAATTCCAGTTTCTGGAATAAATCAACTATAAAGATTGGTAGTTTTACTTCTGCTTCCTCACCATCATATCCTTCCATTTTCGTGAATTGCTTGGCATTTAGCACATCAAGTTTTTTATTTATCAGATCAGCCTTGAGTTTTTCAATTGTAATATTTTTAGGAAGCCCTTTTACAACCATTTTAACTATATTTTCTGTTGGTAGAATGTACGTTGATATTCGATACTTCAGTTTTCGTCTAATTTCAACCAGTGTTTTATATGGTTCCGTATATAGCTGTAGATTAGTATCGGTGGCATTTTTTTTGGTTTTTTATTTTTCAGCTCATTAGTTTCACCTTCAGTAACTGATTCTTCCTCAGATTCAGCAGCTTCATCACTCAGATCTTCGTACCTATTTTTGGTATCGATAAGAGTTTCTTCGTTCTTAAATCCGCGATTTGTTCTTTGTCTTTCATCGAAGGTTTTTTGAAGATCCACGAATTTGAACCTTCGATTTTTTCAGGTTGAATAGCTATACACTACGGTTCGTGTTCCTCAGAACAGGTGGTTCTTTGGCAGCCAAAGGCCGCTTGTGTGTACACTTTATTTAATAATTTGTAATCACAAATATCAGAGCGAGTAAACGCGTCCACACAAAACCGAAGCTTCAGTGGAAGATTCAGTAGAGATTCAGGGCTAGTGGTTGCGCTTGCAAGCCCCTTTGTAACATTTTCAGGAGCAAAAAGATCGAGAAATCCTAAATTGCTGTTTAAGGGATTATATTTAATACTTAGCTGACTATAAAGAATAAAAATTGATGAACTTAGTCAGTTTTTTTGTAAAGTATTTTTTTGAAAGATGCCCACAGTTGTTCGGTGTGCAAGTAATAAGTTACCTTAAATTACCGATAAATTACCAATCAATGGATAGTTTTTGCTGAAACAATTGTTAAACTCCCAATTTGTACATGTATTTCAATAGAAAAATTTGTTAATTATTGAAACCTTATCCTTTTCCAAAAAATGTTCTTAGATAATCGTATTTTGTAGATCAGACCTACTGAAACAAACGATTTGTAGCCATGAACTTGACAGATTCACGATTTTGTATAAACAGAATGTTTAGGGGTTGTTTTACTTATTTGAATAAAGAAGGCCCATCAGTTCAGTAAAGGGTACAATATGTACATATAGTAGAGCATATAATGTGAGCACGCAAATACTTAAGAACTGAAACTGGGGGTTGTGTGTTCAATATACAATACGCTCATTAAATGTTGACCCCTCTACAAAAGTAGGCAAAACTCAGAGAAAAAAATCGCTAATAAACGAGACTAATTCAATCGCAAAGGTAATTTTATTCTGCCCAAATAATCTATTCAAAGACAGTAACTAAACAAATTATTTGGAAAGATGTGAAGCAGTAAAGGTTAAAAAACAGGGCTTACGGACCTAATTTTTCATTTGAGAACTTTCAAATGTCACATCTCTGTTATAAATGATGGAAACGGGTTGAAAAAAATCAGATATGAATCAAAATGATTCATATGGAAGAGCAAAATAAATCAAAGTTGTTGTTCAAAAGTGATACCATAAATTTGTGTGAATTGCTAAACATAGATAATAGTGGATAATGCCGTGGATTCGATGAAGATAGGTAGAATGGTGGTTTAACATCCCTTAAATATTCAAGCAAGGAAATCGACATTTCCTAAAAATCAAAATCATGGGAAATTTTTACGATTAAATTATTGTTGTCGGAATTTACAATAAATGTGGGAAAAATCTCCAGTCAAAAAAGATTGTTCAATTAATTTTAAGAGTTGTTACATCTCTTGAATATTCCAGCGGGGAAATCGACATTTTACAACAACCAAAACCACGGAAGATTTTTTAATTATACTTTTGGTGTCGTAAATTAATTTTGAATGAACGTATAAAACATATCCTAACAGATAAAACCGTTGGATTTAAGTGAAGGGTTGTTTACGCATCCTTAATGATATGGCAATATGGCGCTTGTTCGATGCGCATCGTGCTTGGGTCGCTCCGTGAATTTTTGACTTTTCTGACTTAAAGTTGTTAAAAGTTTTGGCAAACTCGGGTCGTGAGTGTGAGTGGGCCTTTTATCTGTATGCACATCCCTTGAATATCGTTTTTAAGGCGATTTTAACTGTGAATTTTAAAGAAAAATGTTTGGATAAATGAAGATGTACTACTCGCTCCAGGAACATCATGCTTAGTGCAACAATATGCTCCATTTCTCGTAATGGCGTGATGTGTGTACTGCCTGAGCTGTGAAATTGGGAATGGATCTCTTGAAAATTTAATTTTTCTCCGACAAACAATTATCAGTACAGTTTCCCGAGTGCCTCTTATTGTTTTTCGCTGGCTCGAAAATTAGAATTCTAAGCACAGTATAAAAACATCGTCCCAGCATATTGTGATCCTCGCAGCTGTCTCACCAGAGACTCTCACTCTTATCATGCCGGCCAACATGCCTAATACCAAATTGACAGTTTTGGGTCCCGATGAAACGGAGCGCCCCTGCCCACATTGTGGTAGGAACCCACGCACAGGTATAAAATGTATCGGCTGTGGTACGCTCTATCATGAAGGTTGTTACAATAGACAAGAAGTCGTAAAAGGAGTTGTCTCTAAATGCTGCCCACCATCCAGATCAGCTTCTCCAAACCCAATGATAACCAACGAAGCATTGGAAGCTCTGATGACTAAATTATTAGAAAAACATACCCAGATAACAATATGCGCACACGGTGCCACGCACGGTGCAGGCATGAGTGCGAATAAATCTTCACGCGTGTCACGCAGTTCACCAAACAGATGTGTCCGCATATGCGAGACATATGCGTCGCACGTCGTGCGAGTCGCACGCGTGTCGATGAAGTGCATCCCTTCTACAAAAATGGTTTTTAAATGATCCCAATCGTGTCTATCCTTTCTTTCTACAAGGGCATGCTAAAACTGCAAATGATTTTATGCTTTTTTATGTTTTTTCATATATACACGTGGAAAAAGTTAAATTTCACTTAACCTATCTTTTAATTTCCTCCCATTTAAACGAAAATATATATTTATATTTTTCTTTACTTACCAGTTTCTTTAACACAATTCGTGGCACGCAAACATTAATTAAGGCTCAAATATACGAAGAATAATATCGCAATGATCGAGTTCGTTGAAATTTTCTAACAATTAACTAATGGACAAGCACGAGTATACACTACAACATGACGCTCACATAACCTCACTGACGGCAACGTCGGCAACGATGTTCGGTGAACCGTGAAGTTTGACAATTGCGCATGTACAATACAGGTACAAATATCATTTGAAATAATATAAATACATCAATCATTTGAAATACGATATTAATTTGATTCAACTGAACCGAATTTGCTGAATAAAAAATATTATTAACATATTGCTCATATTTATTCAGTAAGGACTACGACGAAATATGAGTGATGGCTGAATGAGCCTCATTGTGCACGCACGCATTTATCCGTCACTTTATCGCGGAATGTGCTTGCCATTTGCTTGCGATATGGGTCGCATCGTGCGACTCGCACGCGTGCTTGAAGCGTGCGTCGCACCATTGTTATCTGGGATCTTGTTGCGATAAAGGGAGAACTCACCAAAAATAAAGATGATATCAATAAATCCATGCAAAAATTCTCTGATAAATTAGATGTGGTTTCTGATCGCCAAAAAGTCACTGATCAATGCGTGGAACAAATCAAGGTAAGATTGGATACTTTGGAAACAGCACTCACTGATATCGAAAATGCGGGCTTATCTTCTCATTCTAATGACCTTGCTGCTGAAGTCCTGGAACGCCAAGTCAGATCAAAAAATATAATTTTTTTTGCAGTGCCTGAATCCACTGCAGGTACTGCCGAATCAAGAATTGATGACGACAAATCTAAACTCAATGATATTTTTGTGAAACTCGATATATCACTGGATGGTTTAAAAATTTACAGGGTGGAAAAGAAATCAACTCAAACAAGTCGACCAGTTAAGTTTATCTTTGAAGATTTAGCCTCGGCTATTAACTTTCTTCGACAAAAATCGAAATACGATGGCCAGATTTCCTTTCATTTAGACCAAACACAGCAGCAAAGAGATCATTTAAAGAAGTTGAAAACCGAACTCCAGGATCTCAAAAATGGTGGTTCAACAAATAAAACTATCAGGTTTTTCAATGGTGTTCCCAAAATCGTTGATATTCAACCCTCAAAGCCAACAAAAAACGGATCAACAGCAAACCAGGAATAAGCACGTCACCGTCTTTTCTCTCAGTTTATTACCAAAATGTTCGAGGACTTAGGACAAAGCTGCTTAACCTGAGAACATCAGCGTCAACATCGTCGACACGCTGGGACATCATAATTTTAACGGAAACATGGCTACATCAAGGTATAAATGACGCCGAACTCGGTCTTCAAGACTACCACATTTAAAGAAAGGATAGATCTCCGAACACAAGTATCTTTGCGAAGGGAGGCGGCGTTCTAATTGCCGTAAGTAAAAAAATAGCCAGTAACCAAATATTAATTTTAGAAAACTCTATCGAACAAATTTTTGTCAAAATTAGACGTGCTCATATCGATTATATAATCTGTTCTGTATATTTTCCACCCGCTTCTCCTATAGAAAGTTATAATAAGCATATTGGGTCCGTAAATGATGTCACACGGCAGTTTCCGCTAGCGAAACTCTTGTTTACAGGTGATTATAATCTTCCCGGTGTTTCCTGGTATACTGATAATAGAGATATCTTAACGGACAGGGGTTCTTCAGTCAGAGGTACAACACTAGATGCGGCCGAAACTATATCTAACAACTATGCATTTTTAGATCTTAGGAAACTGAACAGCATAGGAAATTGTCAGGGCAAGCTCTTAGACTTAATTTTCTGTAATATCAGTCTTATAGATATCCAAATGACAGTAGATACTTTAATTAAGTGCGACGCATTTCACCCACCCTTAGAATTAAAAATTCCTCTGTCTGATGGGTTCTCTTCAATAAATGATATTTTCCTATTTTCAGACTTCGCTAATGCTAACTACGAAAAGATCCTAGAGTACCTCGCTGAAGTTGATTGGCAAAATGAATTACATTCAAACGATATTGAAATTTCAACTGAAAATTTTTATTATCATATTAATTTTGCGATTGAGAAATATGTGCCCACTAAAAAAGTCTTCCTTTCAACATATCCCATGTGGTTTAATCATGAGTTAAAAAATCTTACTCGATTGAAAAAGATTGCCCATAAAAGATTTAAGCAAAGTCAATCTTCAGATAATTATGAAAGTTTCAGCTCCTTAAGATCGAGGTGCAAAACCCTGAGTGACAGTCTATATCTTCAGTATACCAGTGATATAGAAAGCAATGTACAAGAGAATATAGGGGCCTTCTGGCGTTTCGTAAGTCAAACAATCAATTCTCAAATTATACTATAAATTTTGACCATGACGTTGGACTATCCGAACTTAAAATATCTGCACAGGAGGTTTTCAAGAGAATATCTAACCTAGACCCTCACAAGGGGCCAGAACCGGATAATGTGCCACCTCGTTTTTTCAAAGAGTGTAGAAGTGTACTCGCGGAACCCTTAAGCATTCTATTTAATCACTCTTTAAAATGCGGGATTGTTCCAAAACGCTGGAAGGTCTCATCAATAACACCAATATATAAATCGGGACCAAAACAATTTGTAAGGAACTACAGGCCCATATCCATACTGAACGTCGCTTCCAAAATACTAGATAGTTTTATAGCAGATTGTCTAAAAGATTCTTTCAGTAATTAGTAATCACAGTTTTTAGAGAATTTGTTACAGAAACTATGGATAAGGGTCATCAGGTAGATGCGATATATACTGAAATCGCAAAAGCATTCGATCGCGTAAACCACGACATCCTTTTGTCTAAATTAAAGGCCTATGGTGTAAGAGGATCACTGCTTAATTGGCTTAGTAGTAATTTAAAGAAAAGAATTCAATATGTGAAAATTGGTAGTTTGAAGTCAGATAGTTTTTGTCCTACATCGGGTGTTCCCCAAGGCTCACATTTAGGACCTATATTTTTCACTATCTTCATGAATGATATTGCACAAGATTTAACTTTTTTAAGATTTTTACTTTACGCTGATGATTTGAAATTATTCTACGCGATCAAATCAATTGAAGATGCAAAATTATTGCAAAAAGACCTAGATAACGTTAGCTATTGGTGTCAAGTCAATGATATGTCATTTATCGTTAGTAAATGCTCGGTTATCACCTTCTCGCGCAAGATTAACAACGTCGATTTTCAATATATGCTATATGAATCGCTTCTTCAGGTATTGGAAATGGTTAATGATTTAGGCGTTCTCATAGACAACAGTGTAACTTTTGCGCCGTACATACGAAATATTGTATTGAAAGCTTCAAAAATGTTAGGATTTATTTTGCGCGTAGCAAGAGATTTTCGCCAAATTAATACATTAAAAACCGTGTTCATATCCATAGTTCGTCCAATACTTGAATGTGCGTCAGTGGTTTGGAACCCTTATCAAGCTTTGTATACGGATAAACTAGTAGTATACCATTAAGCCATTTCCCTTTCAGGGTAGGCGTGACACTACCCGATTCGGGTAGTGTTTCTAGGTGGATAGTTTCTTGTAGTAAATAACTACAAGTGTGGGCTCACCACACCCACGATGTGCCAACAGCACTCAGTATACTCGAATGGTCACCCATCCAAGTACTAACCGCGCCCAACGCTGCTTAACTTCAGTGATCTGACGAGAACTGGTTTTTCAGCGTGGTATGGCTGTGTATAATCTGTGCAAAAGAGATTCTTGAGGTCAGTTGCATTGAGATTAGGAATTCCTAAGGAAACAGGCTATTTGGAAACCATATCTGAATTATTACATCTAGATTCACTTGAACATAGAAGATTTCAGGCTGGATAAATTTTTTTGTACAAGCTCTTAAACTCTTATTTAGATAGTCCTTCCTTACTACAACAAATTTTTTTTGATATACCTTCGAGGGAATTAAGGAATACGGATCCGGGCTTGTTCGAAATTCCATTTCGCAAAACAGAATATGGCTCACATGCACCTCTACCCGAAATCTGTTGTACTTATAATAAGGTAAACAATGTATCCTACGATGTCGACATCTTCAATCAATCGTTAAATGATTTTATAACGACAATTAAATATTTTTCGATGCCATAAAGCAATTTTTTGTTTTGTTTAAGTAATCTTCAGGAAGTAATAAATGCAAGTTTATGCTCGAGTTTATAAATGTTACCGAACTTGAACTACTCTATGCAACAAGGCGTTAGCCGTCAATAAACTAAATTCAAATTCAAAACATTCAAACAAGAAAATCGACATTTACGTTTATATAAAATCACAAGATATTTTTCGGTTGTACTAATAGTAGGGTCGAAAATTACTTTAAAATAATTGTGGGAAGCGTATTTGACCAGGAAAAGTGTTTAAATTTATTTTGAGGGTTGTTTCAACATCCCTTAAAGATTCAATCAATGAAATCGATATTTCCTAACAAACAACAGCTTGGGTTTATTGAACTATACTAGATAGATAAGCGTTCATTTTTCAGCCTGCTGGCCTTAAAAAATTGACTTGCTTACACTTCCATTTTTCTACAGAATTTTCTTAAAAGAAACCCTTATAAACTAACATCCATACCTTATCTCTAAGACTGCACGCTCTTATCGCCTTGCCTTCCTCGCTTCGCCTCGCCTTTCTCGCATGTCCCTACTTTCTCGCATTGCCAAACTCTGCTTCCGCGGCTAATACCTAATACTTATCTACTATTTATAATATTTACAGATTACATCTTACCCAACACTCCCTTCACCCATCCTACTGCCTTTTTGTCCCCCCTTTCATGCATCAATACCTCCAAGCTTATCCCACTCCTTTCCACCTCTATGCACTCCTCCAACCAGTGCTCCACTCTTGCATCCCCCTTCCCACACAGTTCACACATCCTCTTCTACCTAGAGAGCCAGAACCTATTAAAACCATCCATACACCCACGTCTCATCCTCGCTATAAGCTCCTGACTTCCTTTCTCTCCTTTCTCACAAAAATATTGCGCTGTCGCCCTTGGCATAATCCACACATAGTTCCCGTTAAACCTTGACTCTCTTATTCTCTCTTCCCCTGCGGTCTTCTCTCTCTCTCTCTCCATGCCGTTTTTCTTAACCAACTCATACACCTTCCTTCCTCGTGTATCCTTCTCACTTCATCCATCTGCAGTCCATTCGTTCTAAAATACCTTTCCCTTTCAACCTCCATCTTCCCACCCCCTCTCCTCCCACCAACACTCCCTAAGCAGCTTTCTTTCCCCCTCTTCCAAAAATTTCTCCTCATATTTACACGCCCGACTCCCCGCTAGAATCCTACACTCGTTCTCCCCGTCTCCCTCCTGACAATATAATTATGTGTGTTCCTTGCCAACCCCAGTGTCCACTTTACATACCTCTCCTGTGTCCTATTTTTCACTTCTTGTACTTCCTCTTCACCTTCCTTTTCATCTTTTTACATTCCCTATCCCACCACGGCTTCACCATTCCTTTCTTCTTCTTCTTCAATATCTTATTTTGCACGCACCCTTTCACTTTCTCTTTTAAATCCTCCCATATCTCTTCCACCGACTCCCCTTCAAAGCGAAGCTTCCCTAACTGCTCCTTATACTTCTCTATTGCCTGCCTCGTCCAGCTCACCCTCTCCCCCGTCGACACTTCTTCCCCACCTTGCCTTCCGCCACTCTCACCGCTTATCCACAACCCTAATGGCTGATTGTCTGATTCTACCCTCCCTTCTACTGCGAATCTCTCCGCCTCCTCCCACCCTTGCATATTCATGAATACATAATCTATCACCGATACCCCCACCTTAATTACATATGTTTATTCTCCATCTTCGTCCCCAGTTGCCATACCATTCGCCACCGCCCAGCTTCTATTCTCCATCCATTCCCTTAGAATCTCCCCCTCCTTATTTATTATCTTACCCTTCTATTTCCTTTCGAAGCTCTCCCCTTCCCTGTAAAGGCCCCCTTCCCTCCCCATCCTCGCATTAAAGTCCCCACCCAGTACCACCATACCCTCCTCTCCTTCACCTAGCAAGTCTTCCTCCCTTTCTTTAATTCTTTCCATGCCATTTTTATTGTACACTGTCACAAACATGAACTTCTTTCTCTAATACATCTCTGACCCACGTTTTAATTCCCCTACTAGCCCTTCCTTTCTTCTTCAGTCTGACTGCCTCCTGGAGTCTCCACCTATACCCCCTTGGCAGCTTTGGCTCTATTCTATCCCATTCTTTTCTTTCTACCCACGTCTCTACCAGTCCTACAACATTAAATTCCTGGATATACCTCCAGAACTCCTCGTCCTTCTTCTTTACCCCTGCATCGTTCCAGTACCTTCACTACTCCTCTACCCTGCATTACCCCCACCCCCCTACTTCCTACAAAAAAAAATGCCCCTGCACTTCCTTCAACACCTCTTTCTCCTCGTCCCACACCCACATTTTCTCGTCTACTTTTATTTTCCGATATCCTACCTTCGCCGATCTCCCTTCACTCCTCTCCCTCCTAGCCCTATCGTACAGTAT
Source organism: Andricus curvator (assembly GCA_932195095.1). Lineage (NCBI taxonomy): Eukaryota > Metazoa > Arthropoda > Insecta > Hymenoptera > Cynipidae > Andricus > Andricus curvator. The sequence continues at coordinate 73,786 of CAKNYM010045880.1, read as the reverse complement.
TCTCAGCACATCCCTTTCCTTTCTCGTCAAATCGTGATCGATGAAAACTCCCGTATCCTTTATCCTATTCTTATTTCGCATTACTCCCAACTTTTCTTCCCAGCTCTCCAACTCCACAACCGCCACTTCCTTCTCCTTTCTCCCCTCAACTTTACTTTCCCTACCATGCCTTTAACCCATCCTATGCTCTATAGCAGCGCTTCCTCGCCCTTCCTTTCTTCCCCGCTCTTTAGCTTCAACCCTCTAATCACAATATGTGACCGTCCGCGAAGAAAGGGACCTAATGCGGAAAAAATCGATTTTCATTTTCTTACGCCAATCGATACTTTCTGAGTTACTCTTTCATTTCCAATAATTAGAAATATTTCAAGTTAATTACTTTTCTTGTTATTAAGCTACAAACATAGGCATGATAAGCGTACGCGGAGATCGAACGAGAGGCCTACGAAAGCCAGCCCCACCACTTACCACTACAGCTGTACGCGACGTGTCCGTGAGCTCCACTGGCTCGTGCGTAGAAGTGTAGCGGTAAGTAGAGGGGGTGCTTTTCGTAGACGCATCCCCACTACTGAAATGCTGGCTTGCGGACTCTGCTACAATCGTCCATCCAGTAAAATTCAGCTTCGACGCATTAGGTCCCTTTCTTCGCGGACGGTCACATATTATTTCTCCTGTCTGCCTTCTCTTTTCTCTCCATTCTCAACTCCATTGCCCTTATCCTTTCCCGATCTACCCTCTCCTCCTTTTCATTCCTACGCTCTCCCACTTTCTCTTCTATCATATTCTCTACCCTCTTCCAAATACCTTTAATCTCGCCCATTTCTCATCCCCGATTCTCAAGTCCTCCCTCATGCCTTCCATCTGCTCCTTAATCGCCCTTACGTCCTCCCTCAGCCCCCTGATCACGCCTAACAGCATGCCGAGAGCCTCCTTCTCCGACTTTCCCTCCACTTGAGGGGTTGGGGGGGGGGTGACCTACGTGTTCTCCCGCTTCTTTTAAGCGGACTCTCTACCTCGCTTTTCTCCGGACTCTCTTGGTTGTCTCTCTTTCTCTTCAAGAGATCCTCCCCGTCACTTGCGCTAGACGCTCTCTCCCTTACCTTCTCGCTTCCTTCGTTCCCACGGTTCCTCTTTCTCCCTCTCCCCGACGCGCCGCTCGACACCGGACCACGCGCTGTTGGCCGTCGTGGCACGTGAAAGATTTCCTCGCCGTCAATTTCACTACCTGCACTGCCAGCACTCTCACTGCCCACCTCCCGCTCTGCCGTCGGTAACTGGGACCTTTCCATGCAGTACCCTCCGCAACCGACAGATGTCTCTGCAGAATGCTGCCGTCTGTCGTCGCCAAATTTTCCCCTTATTTCCCTCTTTTTTCAATTCCTCACAACCCCTACAGATACTCCTTTCTCTCCCTTAACATCCCCCAACTCTGCGAGAAACACCCTTGACCCCCCGAAGGCCCAAGGCTTCTGACCACAAACTCCCCCGATTCCTTTGCCAACCTAACCTCACTTTCTCTATCCTAACTAAATCCCACCTCACACATACGCTGAAAATTACTTTTCAACTCCCCAATCACCCCACACAACCCTACTCACCTCCTAGGCTTCCACCCTCACACTCCACTCACCCCTTCCACACAAATTCCGTAAAATCCTCTTACCACCTGTCACTGAACACCTCCTCACTTCCACTCACCAACATGCAAGTCCATATTTAAGTATACTATTGGGATCAAAAATTAATGCACAATAAACGTATGAAATATATCACACCAGAAAAAGTGTTGGCGTTTATTTTGAGAGTTGTTTTAACACCTGTTAATGATTCAATCAAGGAAACCGACATTTCCTAACAACCAAAATCTTGGGGGATTTTTTTATTATACCATTGTTATCAGAAATCAATTCACAATAAAATTGGAAAAAATAATCTAGCAGGGAAAGTTGTTAACATTATTTTAAGGGTTGTTGTATCATCCCTTAAAAATTCACGCAACGAAATCGACATTTCATAAATAACAAAATCACATGAGATTTTTTTATTAATCTATTGTGATCTGAAATCCCTTTACAATAAGTGTAGAAAACATATGCTAGCAGTTAAAGTCGTTAAATTTATTTTAAGAGTTTTTTAAACATCCCCTCAAAATTTAAAAAAAGGAAATTGGCATTTTCAAGAAACGAGAACCATGGGAGATTTTTCGAGTAAATGATTGTGGTCGAAAATCACTTTACAATAATTATATGAAACACCCACTACCAAGAACGTTCGTTGAATTTATTTTAAGGGTTGTTTTAATCACTTAAAGATTCAAGTAAGGATACGAAATTTCCTAACGAATAATATCACGGGAGACTTTTTGACTTAATATTATTGTGGTGGAAAATCACTTTATAATAAATATGGGATACATATCCTAGCTGGGAAAGTCATTGAAATTACTTTAAGGGTTGTATTAACATCCCTTAAAGATTCAAGCAGTTAATCAAAAGATCCTATACAAGTCAGATGTAATTTGTTAAAAATCAGCGGTGTCCGTGTTTCGTCTATTAAGGATTTGAAAATACGACCCCCCCCCAAAAAAAAAAAATTCAAGAGCATATTTCAACATAGAGTCATATTTATAATGATGTATCCGAATGTAATTTTTAGGTGTACATTGTAATTTAAAAAAAGTGCTAGTTTATTTTTAGAAGAGAAATTCATTCAAAATTTAATACCTTTTAATACCTTTTTTTCTTCAAAAAAGTAGATTATTTGAAAAAAGTCGATTTAGTATTTATTTAAATAAAACATCGGACAATTGGGAACAACTTCTGTCAGAGCTCTATTTCTCGATAACTCGGCTTGTGAAATGTTGCTTTCGATATTTTTGTTAATGAACCAATTATCAATTATGAATTGCGAGAGCTCGTTTCAGATTTGATTCCTAATCGATGTTGCATCCTGGATGCGGCTTTGTGTCATGCCCAGGTTTGTATAGGTCTCTCTAGCGCGAAGATGTCGTATGGCGCTTCTATCGACGAGATCAGGGTCTTCGGGGATGCCATTAGGTTTTCCTCGCTTCAAATTAACCTTGGCACATTTTTAGCATAGATCTTGAGATCATTCATTTAAACTACATGAGTGACCTTATGCTTTCGATTTCCAGGTTTGCCGCAGAAGTATCCTTGGGAATGACGAAGTGCGAGAGATAGTAGCAATAATGTGAGGCACAAGAGGAGAGGGCTCATGGTGTCGCCCTGAAAGACACCTCTCTGAAAGGTGACGTTGTTAGTTCTCACACGATATTTTCCAGATGAGATAGTAAATCTGATTTCCCAAAGCAGCATTAATCTCCCTATGCACCTCACGATGTGTGGACGAACCTCTAAGCTTTCCAACAGACAGATGATAAGTCTATAAGATGTTGAATTGAAAGCTTTCCGGTAGTCAATCCAGACCATTGATAGGTAGCGCTAGTATGATACTGCGTCTTTGCAGACACATCTGTCGATGAGCAAGTTCTCACGACATTCTGCTACGCCTTTCCTTGAGCCGCGTTGTTCCTACATCTTTCGCCTCAAATTTCCGATTGTCTGAACAATCCTATCATTTATCGTAGCTGTGAAGATCTTATACAGCGTGTTCAGAAAAGTTATTGGCCTGTAATTCTTTGGGTCAGGCAAGCTGCCCATCTTCGGGAGGAGCACTGTGCGTCCTTCCACCAACCACTCCGGAATAGGCTCTTCTGACTTTAGATATGATATGAAAATGCGGACCTGATGCTGGTGGGTTGAAGAAAACTTCTTCCACCAGAAGGTCTCGATACTATCTGGTCCAGGAGCGGAATAGTTCTTCATGCCTGTTAATACTTTTTCACCTCTTCGGTAGTGATAGGTGGGCATTCCTCCTCAGCTATTTATATGTTCTTTGAGTTTTCAGTAACTGGAGGGTCTTGGAAGACTCGAAATGGGTCAGAGAAAAACTGTTGGTTTTCTCTAACCCACCTCTCTCTCCGATCTAGACTTCTCTTAGCGTTAGATAGAACCCGTATTCTGTCAACAATATGCTTCCTGATAGACAGCAGCTTTGACTTGTTAAGTGTGTGATGACGGATCCGCAGTTTATTTCTTGCCCAGTCTATCTTGGTGCATTCGTCTTTTGTTCTTATGATCGTTGGTTTTGTTTTACGGTTTGCATCCGCCAAAGTTCTTGCTATATTATACACACTACAATTGATAGACCAGAGTGATAACTTTGTTGATTCCTGTTGATCTCTAGTAGTCTTTTGGAGCGTTCCGTATCCAGAGTTCCCCGACGAGGTAGGATCCATTCGCCTGGTCGCATCAGCGAGATTCCAAAGAGAACCTGACTAGGCGTCTGCCCGGTAGCCGCATTCCGACGGTTTCTTAGGTTGAATAAGATATCGTGGAGATCCGCGTCCCAATTGTTGTGAGGACTGTCGATTAGTCTTATTCGCATCCCCTTCTTAATTTCTTGGTTCCTACGCTCTGTAGGATTGGCCTGAGAGTAGTACGTAGGTGTGTACCAAGCTTCGCAGTTCCATTTTTCACAAGACTCGTTCCATTTACTACTTGTGAATTGTGGTCCGTTATCCGTGATGAGGGCCTTCGGGTAGCCAAAACGGCTGAACACTTCCCTTTCCAGCAGGGAACAGATTATATGGGCTTTGGATGAACTCAAGGGAAAAGCCTCCACTCATCTGGAATGCAGGTCCGTTGTAACTAGTAAAAATCGCTTACCTCGAGGTGAACGCGGGTATGGACCCATCAGGTCCACTGCTACAGTGTACCACGGGGTCTTAGGTTGTCGGGGCCTTTGCTCTAGTTGTCCTGGTCCACGAAACGTCTTACAGCAAGTACAGATCTTACATGTCTTCTCATAGTCCTGAACCTGTTTGCTCATTTTAGGCCAATAAAACCTTTCCTGGAGAGATCGAAGGGTTTCTTCTGCCCCAGGGTGTCCTGCGAGTCCAGAGTCGTGGTATTCAAATAAAAGCCGTTGCTGACAAATTTCCGGTACCACAAGTACCCAAGAGTCTTCGAGGGTTTGGTTTTTTCGAAAGAAACCTTCGCTGGTTAGCTGGTGGTGAAGAAGGAATTTTTCCTCATTCTGATTCCGAGAACCTTTGGCCTCGAGGTTCTTCCATTTTTCTACTAAGGCAGAAACCTCGATTTCCGTCTGTTGAGCCTGGAGGACTTCCTCGTAGCAGTTGTTAGTGGCTATCGTGGCTAGCAAGGGGACTTCCTGCTGGGTTCCTGTGACTGGTTCTGGTGGCAGATCCAAATCTTCGGGCTCCAGTCCCTGACTCGCCTCTTCGTGAGGTTTCTGCGAAAGAACAGTGGCCAGTTCACGATTTTTGCGTGTTCGCGATTGCACCTCATATTGGAAGGTATCCAAAAATCCCGTCCAACGACTGAGCTCTATCTCATCCTATCCTTTATCTATCTACGTCAAAATTTGTCTATCTCTGAATTAATCGAAATTTCCATCTATCTTTTTCAATCTACTCTTCCCTATCTCATTGTATCATACATCTATCAACGTCTATATTTTTCTATATATTTTTCAATATGCATTCACATCAATCTCTTTCAATATCCTCTTCTCTATCTCATCCTATCCTTCATATATCCACGTCAATATTTTTCTATCCCTAAATTAATCTACATTTCCATCTATCTTTTTCAATATCCTCTTCCCTATCTCATTGTATCACACATCTATCAACGTCAATCATTTTCTATCTATTTTTCAATCTAAATTCACGTTTATCTTTTACAATACCCTCTTCTCTATCTCATCCTATCCTTTACCTGTCCACGTAAATATTTTTCCATATCTCTGTCAATCTAAAGTTTCGTCAATCTTTTTCAACCCCCTCTTATTTTATCTTATTTTGTCCTTTATCTATACTCGTCAATATTTTTCTATCTCTCTTTCAAAAGAAATTCCCGTCTATCTTTTCTAATCTCATCTTCCCTAAATCATGTCTATAATTTTCTATCTATTTTTCAACCTAAATTCACGTCTATCTTTATCCATCCTCTATTCTCTGTCTCATCTTATCCTGCATCTATTAAAGTCAAAGTTTTTCTATCTCTGTTAATCTAAATTCCTGTCTATCGTTTTCGAATCTACTCTTCTCTATCTCATCGCCTATTACGTTAACCATTATTCCTTCATGCGGCCCAGTTGATTCTGTAGCTCGACCAATTTTACAGAATAGGCTCCAGTACAATGGGTGCTGTGGATGTAGTTGGTGCTACGAAAATGGTGTCTACGAAGATCATGCGATGCGTTATCCTTTGCGAGAGAAAGATGCAAAGATAAGAAATGACAAAAGCCATAGAATTGGAGATTGAAAAAGATAACGGGAGATTAGATTGATAGAGAGATAGAAAAAGATTGACGTTCATAGAAGCAGGATAGGATGAGATAGAGAAAAGGAGATTGGAAAACAAAGACGTGAATTTATATAGACAAAAAGATAGAAAAAGATTGACGCGAATAGATCGAGGATAAGAAGAGATAGGGAAAAGGAGATTGAAAATAAT